>REGM01000190.1:275628-320996 GCA_004194415.1 Aurelia aurita | reverse complement strand
GGGGTACTCATATATATTTAGGATAGGGATGCTCGGGTTACTTTTTTGGGTCTAAAATTTGGACAAAAGCTATTTTTTTGGGTCAGTCATTTGTACAGTTATTTTTTTGGGATCATGAAATTCTGGATTATTTTTTTGGGTGTCAAATATGAGAGTAGTTTTAAAAATATAGAAAAGCATGATTTACAAACAATTTGTTACTTTTTTGGGAGTGTAGGGTAAGAAAAATTATTTTTTTGGGTCAATTTTTATGCTAGGAATTATTTTTTTGGGTGGATGGTTTGTACCCCAGCCTGAGCACCCCTATCCTAAATATATATGAGTACCCCCCCTGGGCTTTGAAACCTTGATTATTTTCAGAATAGACCTTTTAGCTATTCTACAAAAGAGTCTGGATCGAGCGATATTTATACATTTTTATACTAAAGGTTCGATTGAGTGGCGTTAGAGCTTCTATCTTTGGTGTGCACATTCGAAAATTTCTTTCAATGAAAATTCAAACGCTGTAATTCTGAAAATGATCAAGAATATCGTAAAATTCATCAATATAATCACAGCAAAGTGGTTCAAGTTCCCTTCTGGCCATTAAATCAAAACGAAGATGCAATAACCATGACGCATAGTCTAACCCTAATTCGATATTCTTTCTACGCAAAGCTGTAAAGTACTAAATTCTTTCTATGCAATAGCATTAAAGTGCTATTCAGCCACACTGAAATGTGATGTTACTAAAGTTGCGCAACCACTTATGTTCGAAATGTATGAAAAAATAGTTCGATTCATTTACACTTTAAGCCCAATTTAGATACGCTTGATGTCCATAATTGTGCTTAGATTACAATTGTGCGGAAGAGCGATTACTTTCTTTCCTAACAAGATGATTTTTAGATATAACAGAAATGCACTTGAGGAGGATGAAAATAGATGGCTGTGTTGAGGCAGATCCTCTGTTACGTAAATCGTTAAGGCACGATGAGGTTCAATCAAGGAAGAGAGAAGCCAAGCAGACCACCCCTATTGGCGAGGGTGGCGTATCACTCATAAGAATTTTCTACGCCTTTGGAGAAAACCACTTTTAACCAAGAAAAATCCACAAAAACCGCTAAAAGTCATTTTTTATAAAAAATCTTGTACATTTTCTCATAAGTTTGATTCATCCCTCGCCTGCTGGCATGGCACCTCCTCCGAAGAACTTTAAAAAACTGTTCTCCGAGGAAAGAAGAATACGGAACATATAGGATAGGCAACAAAAAAGCTACGCAGGGGTGTTTACATGCACCTCTTCTTATAAAAAACTCAGTTATAAGAAACTAAAATCTGTCTCACTTTAGATGTCCGGTGACATTTGCGATAACGCAAAATTACTCATGCAAACATTTCATCTTTTTATTCGCGAAAATTTTCGCCTGACATCTGGCATGTGAGACAGAATTTAGTCTACTATGGCCAAAGATTTAAGAAACTGTAGCACTTCCCTTGAGAAGCAAAGCTTTTTGAAACCAAAATTAAAGGCTCGTTATAGCAAAGATGTCATCGAACCCTATCGTTAAGAACCCTTATCATTGCAACTATATATTTAGAGCATAACAGAATTATGGATGTGCAAAGAAACGTGTATGCAGCCATCATCATAGCAACTACATCATAAAATTTACACCCAAAACTTAAGTGCTTATAAAATTAAGCAAAATTAAGTGCAAAATTCAGAAACGTTTAGTACTGAGGGCTGATTCAAGTATCTTGAAACGAAAAGTGCACGGGTCAGATTCTCAGGGACTTATATCTGATGGTAAAAACTGCCCAACCCTATGCGTATACATATCACTTTTCACAATATCCAGGCAAAATCTCGTAGCTATGTCACAGTTGTGTCATGTCATGCTCTTGATTTTACTATCATTGACTCTTAATTTATTAATGTTTCATTTCACAGCCTTTTTATTGAACAAATATGTAGCGTTCTTGACCTTTGTGAGGACAGCAATGGAAATAGTAAATAATGAAATTCATGTGTACTCATGGACTTGGTCATGTCCACTCATGCCACATTCACACTGAAGGATTTTTTAACCATGTTATTTGAAACAACTTCAAAAGTTCGCTTCAGCTAAACAAATGCGAGGCTGAACATCTTTATACAACTACCTAGTTTCCCATTAGCTACTTGAAAGCCAATTTCATTTGCAATATGAAATGGACATAAGTCAAGTTTGTAAGTGATTTAATGTAAAATGGTTTGAATATACAAGTCGTCTGAGTGCGGCATAAGAAGGGTACGAGAAAATAGGGAGGGGGGAGGGTGTTGGGCTTTCATAAGTCTAAGAAAATGGCATTTTCCTCTCTGGGAAATTCAGGGAAAAAACTGCTTAGACCAGGCGATGCTTTAAGATTTAGAGTTGTTTTCTTGATGGAATTTCAAAAATAACATTAATGCGTCTTTGAATAACATTGCAAAGGGAGGGGTGTGGGAACGACTTTTCCTCCAGAAAGCTTTGAAGCGTTAACACCGGCCCCCCTATTGCACAAAAAACTAACGAACTACAGGATGTATTTCATTGAAACGACTCCAAAAGCGTAAAAGGTCAAGAATGTTACATAATTGTTCAATGAAAAGGCTGTGAAATGAAACTTTAATAAATTAATGGTTGTAAAGGGCCATAAAGAGCATGACACAACTGTGATATAGCTACGAGATTTTGCCTCTATTGACACAGATATATCTATTTCAAGAAAATCTCATGGAATGATTAATAGTGAAGTGATCGATACAAGCAGACGGGTTCTGGGCCCAAACGTCACAAAACAAGCACGAAAGCCTCTGCTCTTTAGAGGCAAATGTCTAACCCCACCAGAAAGAGATGGAAAGTCTGAAAAGTTATAGCAGGCTAAAACTATGACGAAGGGTCCCCTTTTCTTCCCCTAAACTGTTACCCCTTACATCTGACAAGCTACTGCTATGTGTTTTATAAACGACTAGGCTTGCCGCGCGTCGCCTGCGGTGCCGCGCCGGCCCGCCGTCGTGCTTCGCATTCGTTAGAGAAGGAAAGAGAAGGAAAGAGAAGCTCTATCTAGCCTCTCTCTAGGGGAGTTCTAGTTACCGCGCCGAGAGGGATAACAAAGGGAAGAGAAAACGTTTCGGGTCATTCCTATGACGCATCTTAGTATATAGATGTCTGAAATGGCACTGAACTCTCGCCCTTCATTTGATTTGATTGATTTGATCTTATATTCTTAACCACGGTAACCCCATCAGCGAAGGCTGCTTTTCAGGGGGCCGTGCCAAAAATTTACAATTTACAATAAATAAAACTAAAAAATTAATAACCTAATGACAAAAAACCAAAATCTAGAAATGAATACATTGTGGTCATACCAATAATCGAAGTTTAAAAGCATATAGAGAGGGATTCAACTTCATAGTTTTAAGTCGCACTTTCAGGAAGCCAACTTTCGAGTTGAGCAGTTCGCAAAAGGTATGCGTATCTTATGTAATACTTGAGTTGAATTCTCATGAGAGACGTTCTTCTTGCCGCTCCCCAATTACAACTTACGATCCTTATTTGGGCAGACGCAAATCTTAAGCTGAATTCACACTTGTGGCGCGGCAAGATATAGTTTAATTATTCCAGCTTTGTCGCACCGGTAATGCGTCGCCGCTCTTCGTTGTTATCCGGAATGCATCAAGGACGACGCTTCAAATGTGACTTCAGCGTTAGGCTTGGTTCACACTACAGTAAAAACTCGTTAGAATTGGGATGGAACATTTTCTAAACGCCTTTAAAACGCATTTGTAGTGAGTTATAAATTCCAAATGGAATGAAAACTTGTTGAGTCCATCCAAATGCTTTAGGGCATCTTCAAATGCGCCGACGAAGTCTTAAATTGAAGCAATAATAATTTCGACGCCTTTTTCCGTCGCATCTCGCGTTCTAGTCTGAACCAAACTTTATTAAGCAGGCAGCGGTAAAAATACGCTTCCAGATTTAAGTCAGCTTTCTTGTTTCAGCTTGGTTTGTTAATGTTTCTAATTTTGCGACAAAAGAAGATATTTATCAATAGAAATATTTATCAACAGAAAAACGTTATGGGGCGTCAGCTTAGGGTCCCATCCAGAGACTCCACGGACTTAATACCACTACAAGGTATGCAAAATTTACCACTCACCTGTAACTTTCAATGTTGAAGCTTTAAGCAAAAGGTACACATTTAATTGCACAGTAGTCGTCGATCGTCAGCCGGCTCTCTGCAAATGCAAATTCTGTGCAGTTAGTCAGCAATTCTGCTCAAGTTCTCAGTCAAGACATAACAAGCTTTTCACAGGTTTATGGAGAAGAACAACGCGATGAAAGCATCTTATGTTCTTCTCTTGTTCTATCTCCCCTCTTGTCTGTTGTGGTACGACTTGTACGATATTTGACTAAAGAAGTCACTAGAGCACGTTATGAAAGAGACAATGCAGCAAATGTAACCAATCTGCGAGAATGGATGTCATTGATCGCTGCATGGGGAACAGGACACTGGGTCGTTTGGGTCGCCATAGGGTCACTGGAAAACGTGTTTCCACTAGGTCGGCAAGTCATCAATAGGTAGTAGTTATAGTCAGTAGTTATAGAGTGCTTATTTGTAGATAGATGATATAGTTATACAGGGTGTCTCAGAAAAATTGTTCGACGTGTGATTAAATATTAAAAAATAACAATATAACGAACAGTCTTCATGGAAAGAATCTTCCTTAAGATCTTAAATTAGTTTTAGACACCAGAATCTTGCAAATCCACTGAATATTCACGAAGGTAGAAGCTCTTGCAGTGCAATTCAAGTTAGTGCGACAGCTGAAACGAGATGCTTCTCCATAGCATTTGCAGTGAATGTATAGGATAGGGCTGTCGTTTGTTTTGTTTCTCGTTTATTTCAGAGCGCACCAAATGGGATTTAGAAAGGATTTTCGATAACCAAACTTTCTCCAACATGTATTCAAGCGTAGGAAGCAAAGTTTGAAAATGCAAATTTTGAATGGTTACAAGAATTACAATACTTTCGAATCCTATTTGGTTCGCTTTGATATTAACGAGAGATATAGCATTGGATAACCTTCCTTTACCTCGATTTTGGAGCTTTTTTTAATTCCAAGTCGCTTTGGGGTCTCTGGTTTCAGCTTTCGCACAAAGTTAATCTTTAAAAGCTCATAACTCAGTGAATTTTCAGTGGATTTGCAAGATTCTTGTGTCTAAAATTAATCTAACATCTTAGACATAGGGTTATCTTAACATGGAGTATGTTCATTTTATCGTTATTTTTCAATATTTAATCAAACGTCAAACAATTTTTTTGGGACACCCTGTAGATAGATAGTTGTAGATTCATTTCATTTAACAATATCAAACAGGTTAATAAGTTTCAGATTTAAATCTGGTTTTCAAACTGACCTGTTCAAAATCTAATCTACGTAAAGAAATAAGTTGCAAAAATATTTAACTGCAAAAGCCAATAATTTAGATAAAATAAAGTAAAACAAATTAGATATAAAGGACAGCTACGTAACCCGACTATTTAGAGCAGATTTTTGAAGGCACCTAGAAAGGGTGCTAATTTACTAGCTTTATCCAGGCTGTTCCTAAGGGTGATTCCTCTGAAGCAGAATTATTTCTGACCTATTTGTTTGTTTTGAGTAACGGTATTTTTAGATTCAAATCTGTCGAGCGCAGATTTCGTTCACTATTGACAGATCATCTAATGAATATCGACGATAAATATTCGGGAGCAAGCGAATTTAAGGACTTAAAGCTGTTTCTTTGAAATTAAGCAGCTTGACCGTTGTCCATTATGAAACAAGGTCGCACTGACCTTCTAATGCTATCCCTGCCATTTTAACCTGGTTGTTTTCAGATCAAATTTGTAGCTTTTATTTTTGTAATATATTTTACACTTGCAATTACATTTCTTTTCCTAAATTTATCTTACATTTATTTTATTTGGAAAATTGTTACTTACATACATACATACATCCAAGACCGTGGATCAGTAGACTATCCTGTTTCTTTTCGTTTCTCGATTCTCCTTCGCAGCGTCCTCGTCACGATTTACGCCCCCGCAGAAGTTATAATGTTTTATTGAGCGCTGATAGACCACAGAATAGACTTGGAGCAAGTCTAGTGGATCAGAGGCGTTGCGGATGTATCATATCTATTGCTTAGGCAGTAGGTATGGTCAAAATAAAGAAATCACTGGCAGACTGGAGCAAGTTATGAAAGAGACAATGTAACAAATGTAATGGGATGGAATTGATTGCTGCATGGCGCATAGGACAAGCGATTTCTGTCTTGCGGCGGATACCCCTACGCCTCCATGATTTCAATGGAGCAATTTCTGCTATAGAGGAAGTTTAAGAAATGGAAATATCTGGTGAATAAGATATGGACTTTCTCCT
Organism: Aurelia aurita; assembly: GCA_004194415.1. Taxonomy (NCBI): domain Eukaryota; kingdom Metazoa; phylum Cnidaria; class Scyphozoa; order Semaeostomeae; family Ulmaridae; genus Aurelia; species Aurelia aurita. The sequence goes on along the minus strand of REGM01000190.1, from coordinate 314,569 downwards.
AAATGGATCTTCATGAAATATCCATCCATATCCACCAATTTCGCGGTAATTAAAAAGTATACTATCATGTGGTTAAATATTTCGATAAATTATTCATCAGTAACTGCATGTATCAGAACAACCTCGTCCCCAGGGCCTTTTGTCATATTTGGACGGAGACGAAAAGGGCCTTTTCGTCTCCGTCCCAATATGACAAAAGGCCCTGGGGACGAGGTTGGTATCAGAAGCCATCTAGAATCCTAGAATGGTCTGTCATTTTATAGTGAAAATGGCTGCAAACTTAGATTTTAAAATTTGTCTAGCGAAAATTGTTCATACAGTACAGTTCTTTCGTAACTTAAAACAATTTTCGTTCGTAAGGCTTCCCTCGAATTCATAGGGATTCGACGATTTTTCCCGAATTCGGAGACGACTTCAAACGGATTCGTAGGAAGCCGTATGAATTCGTAAGAATGCCTCTCAATTCGTAAGAACGCTTATGAATTCCTAATTCATAAGAGGTCTTGGAAAGCCGTAAGAACCGTAACTATGCGTTCGCACCCTTACAAGTTCATACGAACGTCCCGGGGGGGGGGGGGGTCCTTCCATATNTTTCTTGCCCTGGTATTTCTTGATATATTCTGCATCGTATATTTGGTATATCTGATATGGGTTGACGGTAACCAGAATTGAACCAGTGTAAGTCTGCAGAAAAGTGAATAAAATTAGAGACAAGAGCAAAAAGGCAAACATGTTTAGTTCTAGAGGTAAAGTTTATTTTACACACTAGCTGGGACCGTGACCTATTCTACTCCCGGGGGGGGGGGGTCACTTCCATATGTACTGGTACGGGGTGTGCCATTTTTTGGGGTGCCTTTTTTCAGGCAGAAAATAAATTTTAGGGTGTCATTTTTGGTAAGATCTTAAGAAACCATAAACTTTGGAGTATCATTTTTGGTATGATCATAAATTTTAGGGTATCATGTTCAATAATAATTCTTTGGGGAAAAATTTTGGGATTTTTGACCCATAATATTAAATTTTAGGGTATTCATTTTGCATATCCTGTAAAATTTTGGGGTATGGTTTTTGGAAAATCTATACATTTTTGGGTGTGATTTCACATGTCAAAATGGCACACCCCCGTCATCTCCCTATTGAAGTTACCCCCCCCCCGGGACGAACGTTTATGAATCCCTAATTCATAAGAGGTCTCGGAAAGCCGTAAGAACCGTAACTATTATGCCTTCGCACCCTTACAAGTTCATAGGAACGATTATGGTTTCAAAAGAACCCCTACGAACTTTCATGAAATCTTATGAATTCGGAAACGAATGCTTATGAATTCGTGGATGTTAAGGTAGATGTCAACCATGAAAACCTAGAAATTGATTTTGGGCTATAACTCAGTAATGGTGATACCAGCATTAAGGAAATTTCCAGAACTTACAGGAACAAACATGGAAAGCTAAAATCTGGTGATATTTTTGGGTGGGGCTTCATGGTAACCATGGAAACTGGAAAAAATGTCCGCGGAGATACAAACTTGTGGTAAGGCTAAACAAGAAACCACTAAAGATATCAAGTTCATTTTTTCAGGGTATATGTGTGATAGATAGCTCTATGCAATGAATGAACAGATTTGGAAATAACCACTTNCACAAACGAGCGCAACTGTGGGTTGTTGTTGTTGTTAACTAAATGAAACATAGGGGAGAGATTCCTCACAACATCGGGAGGTGTTTTTAGGGGCAGTTTTGGGTAAGCCCATTCCAGTAATCCCATAGCAACGGAAAAAACATTGTTGCTAAGTAGTAAAAGCTTGACTAAGGTGTAAAAAACTTCTTTTTTTGAAAATTCTGTTAATCTGATCGTTCTCAACTGAAGAGATATGAATTCTCCGATAAATTTTGTACATAAAAAGTGAAAAAACCTTGTTCACCAAATTTTGTCAAAACTCCTCAATTTTCATGGTTGACATCTACCTTAAGTTACGAAAGAACTTTGAAAAAGTTTGAAAAGGCTTATATAATAAATATCAATCAAGTTCGGTGCAGTTTTTAGTTTTCTTCCAAGGCCTTCCAAGGATCTGGACTTGCTACGAGTTTCTCTCTCTCGCTCGGCCGATTTTGTTTGTATGTAGGTCCACGCAGAACCTTCCAAGTTACAAAACATGACGTTTCACAAGATGAAACAGTGCGTGTAGCACTAGGTCGTTGCTTGTTACTGCGGAGGCAATACCGCACGTGATTTGTCATTTCTGCCCATTGTCCTCAAGAGGTCATCATCATTTTGTGGCAGACAGACAGACATCGTAAAAGAAGGGAAGGAAGATTGAGAAGACCAGAAAATAACCAAGATGAAGATTGCTGTGCTATTCCTTCTCTGTTTTCTCTGCATAACGTACTCAGCCCCAGTGCAGAAAGGTAAGAGTCTCCTAAGGTGCGTTTTTTTATAGCAAAGGTATATTTAGGCCCTTAATTGTAAACATTGCCCAACCGCAACCGGAATCAAATTTAGGCCCGTTTTATCTTTTGTTCCGTTTCCTTTTGCCACTGAATTCTGATTGATATCACTTGATATTCAATCATCGGTAGATAGATTATAAATTTCCATTGTCAGCTCAAGCAAAAGGATGCAAAAAATGAGTGAAGATGCCTACCTACATTTGCACGATGGTAGAAATAAGATAAGTGTTTCCAAAAACCTAACCGTTTTGCAAAAATTTCTAATTTCCCCATCATGGTCGATGTCAATATTTTTTATTTCAAGATGTCATTACTATATTTTGCTGAAGCTTAAAAGTTTTGCTGATGCTCAGATTTATAGACAGTATCGTTCATAAGATAAAAGGTCTATACCATAGTCTATCGTGTATGATTTTCAGTTTTTGAGAAAAATGTGACTTAATAATCTAAATTTCCAAAGAAATGTGATACGAAAAAAGAAACTTTTTCAGGAAATTCCTTTGATTATCATTCATCTGAAAATCAAATTTTAGTCCATAACATTGTGTAACCATATGGAGCATCTTCTGATATTTCAAATTGTTCTTTTCTTTAGCTGATGAAACTGCAAAAACTTCAACAGTTACTGCTGATGAGAACTCTAAGGAGTCAGAGGAAGAAACTGGCAAGACAGATAATTCAGATGTGTTAGATGATGCTCTTCCAGAAGACGAAGAATTTGGAGAATTTACCGATGAACCAAAAGATGATGAGGAAGATGATGGAGAGGAGGATGAGGAATCCATGAATGACGAGGAGGGAGAACCACGGCAAGATGCCGAGGGCCATGATGAAGAGGCAGCTGATCCAGAGCGACATGAGAATTTTGAACAGCCACAAGAAGATGCAGAAGTTGAAGAAGAAGACCCATTTTATCCAAATGAAATTGAGCACAATGAAGCTGAGAAAGAGAAGGATGCGTTGAAGGAGAAAGCAACAAAAAAAGAAGAGGCTGAGGTCAAAGTGGAAAGTAAGAAAGATTCCTCAAGTGAGAAGAAAGATTTGAAAGATGTTGGTTCTGCAGATAAAAAGGAGGTGCAGAAAGAGGAGAAAATTGCAGAGAAAGTTGTGTCACAGAAAGTGGAAGTTCAGAAATCACCAGCTAAGAAGGATGTTGTTGTTGAGAAGGCTGAAAAGAGCAAAGAAGAGAAGAAGGAGGTTTCAACCAAGAAAGATGATGCTGTGCAAGTAAAAGTTGTGGCTAAGGATATAGAGGCTGAAGAAAAGAAAGACACAGAGGTGGATGGGAAGAAAGAAGAGGCTGCAGCCACAGAAAGGGAGGAAGGAGAAAGCAAGGACCAGGCTGCGGAAATTGAAGACGATGGGGAACATGAGGACAGTGATGATGGTCATGATGACGAAGAGCCTAACTTTGATGATGATTTTGAAGATGATCAAATAAGATTTTCTGAAGAACCTTCTGTTGTTCATGATTTTGATGATGAAGGTGATGATGAGAACAGAGATGAACATTTTGAGGTTTAGGCCTCAAAAACGATGTTGCTGCGCTGCGACCTGCTGTATTAATTTAACTTAATAAGGTTTTTGTTAAAAAGAGAGTTTACTTTTAAGCAGATTATGTACTGGGTGTGTCAGAAAATAATTTGGACTTAGTAAGCTCCTTGGTTTCCACTAAAGTGAATTCAAGAGTAAATATTCAAGAAAGTTGAAGTTAGATCAGTAGGACTCTATAAATCCTTTTCGTGCCTAGGAACACAGGCTTAGATAACAAAGGAACCCTTAAATGTGCCTGAAACAAAATATTTTTCATTTTTTTCACAATGTGCCTGGGCAGTGTTCCTGGTTGCTCTTCCTAGGTGGCCTGAAGCTCAGAAATTTTCTGAATTCCATGTGATTTAATCCATTTGATGCTTGTTTTGTTGCTACATGCCCCAAAAATTTAATAACAAAATCTAATTCATCAAAACTGGTCAGTTGCGGACACTTTGCCAAATATTGGGGGTTGGGGGTGGATCTATTGTTTCAGTTAAAAGCATTGTTTTCAAACAAAAGATCATTGTTCTTCACAACATTTGGGGGGTGACTGCACCCCCTCATCCCCCTAGTATCTGCCACTGAAACTAGTTAGTTTTGTCTAAAGTTTAAAGCAATATTATAACAACCTCCCCTTTAAAACCCTCCGAAACAGGGCTAAGATCATTTTTCTGAACTTTTTCTGGCACATTCACTTTGACGCACTTAGTAATTAATATATGTTATTATGATACAACATGATTTAATCATTGTTTAAAGCCTATATAAACTATATTGGCGAAGATAGAATGGAAGTTTACATTTTATAATTTTGATTACATTGATTTGAGGTTGACATGTTTAATTGAGAGATAAAATGCTGTTTTGTAAGTTTGCTGTTATGGTTTTGTAGGTTGCTTTCGCCTTTTGTGAGTATGTTCTGTTTTCTGCAGTTATTATCTGACACAACTTGAATACGCTGTTATGATGTCTTGTGGCATAGCAATTAAATAAAGACCACAAAATCTGATAGGAAAAATCAATCTCTTGTCAAAGTTACTGAATTTAATTTGTTCAACGCATCTCTTTGATGTTTTTTCATTATTATTGGCCTTATGAATGTTTGGCTTAGAGCCTTACAGGGACCGCCCTGCCATTGGGCTAGCAGGGGCTAAGCTAAAGCCCCCCCCCACTTTTTCAAAGATATGCTTTAGATTTTTCATAAACAGAGAAATTGTTATTCGATGAGGATGAAATCATGTGTTCGACGAGTTTCTAAAGAAGACCACGAGTTTTAAGAACTCTTGGGTGTAAAGTCTCGACAACTGAAAACCGCGCTTTGGTCTTGGTCTAATTTAAAGAATTGTTATGTTAGCTGAAAGTAATACATCGAAACACTCACCTGTAAGTTTTATCACTGGCTTCAAGTATACAAATGCAGACTATTTGAATGAGAATCGACTTCTTCTCAAAAGCGAATTGCACAGAAAGAAGCCTTTTTTATCCTTTTGTTGTTGAATCGAAACGAAAACGAACATTTTTTGAAGAAAGTCAGATAATTTGTTTTCTGTGACTTGCTTGCCAATAGACCAATTCACAATTTGGAGAAAGGGATTGAGGCAAATAACTGTATGGGGCACACCCTGTAGGTCAACAGGGCATCTTTTGAGACATTTTTACTGGTGGGGAATCTGTTGAAAGGGGACCTTTAAGATTGCCCTAAAAAGAATTTTACAAAGGCAATCGAAACAGCTTTTTATGTTTGTAACATGCAAGAGAATCGGCCTCTTCTTTCCCTTCGCTGTCGTTTACAGTAAACATCACGGAAACTCACTCATAATAACGAATTTTTTTAAACAGCGTAGTTATTTAATGCCAAGTTAACATCAAAACAACCCGTACAACAAGATGACAAATCTGATAACAAAAGGTGTGCTGTAAAATGCTGATATTATTATGTCTTTTGTCAAGCCTGTCTTCAATATACATTTATCATATTCTGAAAAGATTTTCGACAGAAAAGGGATCCTCACTCATGGGGAAAATGGGCATGACTGTTGGGGACATTGAAGGGGCTGGTGGCGAATTTCCCCATCACTTTTTATGTTAAAAGATGCCCCGAGGCCACACACGAACCCCAAGTACAGAATCATAGAGAAAAATGCTTCAAAAAGTGCGGCCTATACGCGGATTTTTATTCTATGTTACAGTAACCTCGTGTAGCTACTGGTTATAGCTCACGATAGAAATTGATGCTGTAATGCTTGACCGCTCAGTCATTTTAGCAAGCCATCTAGACCCCGATAGAATTGCCTTTATACGCATGCGTCAGGATCTAACTGGGTTGTCTTTGGCCATGTGTCAATAAGTAGCTAAACAGTTTTTACGTACGAAGTAAAACAGCTGCTGTATATTTAGTTGTGTTTATCATCTGGGGGTAATTTTCGTATCTTATCTGAGAGATGTTGTGATCATTTTTAGAACTAAATGGTCTGCAGATAGTTGTGTTATTCATAGGGATAACCATTTGCATAAAGCTTTCATGACTGCAGTGAAACTCACATAAGTTTGATCGCTTCGGACCAGGGCAAACTATCCGACTTGTACGAAGTAATTTGAAAAGAAAAATGCCGATGGCACTTTCAGATTTGTCTGACTTTGACTAAAGTTTCCTGGAACAAAGAGTGCAAAGGGTATGCATTCGAGGAACCGTAAACACATTGGCCGACTCACAACTCTTACATGCCCCATTGAGACGGATGCAAACATTTAATTCAGATAGTGAGGGTGTCAGCTAACAGGGGCAGCAGTACACGGTATACTACGTTAAGAAACCACCCAGTACGGCACATCCTTAGCCGGTACGCGGTACATTCAAAAATGAAAACCGGTACATTCAACTTGAATGTTGCATGGTAGAGGGACGAAAATTTCGGCCGGTACACACGTGAAGTGGGCGGTACACCGCTACACTGGATTGAGCTTTTTATTTTATTTTATTTTATTTTATATAATCAATTAAAAGAAGAACGCAAAAAACACAACTATTGTGCCTATTATGGCGGGAATAGACACTAGGTCATCGGAGTTCCCACCATATCCCGCATCCACACTGTGAGATAAACATTTTATCTCAGGATTGAGCTGCCACCCCCACCAGATAATACACCATTTTCCAAGGGGCATATCAATCCTTAAAAATCTCGTACCCTTTTGGCGAAAATCCTCTTCATTTCGAGCCTATTGTTTTCACAACATATATCTTGTACTCTTTTTGAAACAGTTATATACTCGTCACCTTTGTCAACATAAAATGATAATGTTGATAATTCAAGTTTGTATAAAACAAAACTCTGTTCAAAGTACAATTATTTATACTGTATTTGTTTGTTTTAATGTTGAAATATTGTGCAACACGCATACAAGAACATTGTTTGTGCATTTATAAAATGATAATCCGGACTAAACTGAAGTGCATCATTCAAAATTCAACAGTTTTGCATTAATTTGTTGTGTTTACTTTTTACTCGTGGGAGGTAGCCTGGCTAGGGGGAAGGGGGGTTTCTTAGTATGTTTGGTGGTACGCGGACATGCCATTTTTAGGGGCACTTTTTTAAAAAAATTGGTGCTGTTCCGGAGAACTTCTGCAAATTTACGGGAATTAAGGAATTTTTTTAATAATTTGTGGAGTGATTGCCCGAATTTTTTGATCGGATTTATCGAAGTCAAGAAAAAGGCAGAGAGTATGAAACGTGGAAGACCTTTGAAGTTACCTGTAATGGATACCCTACTAATGAAACCTTTCTCCTCCCTAGCTCGCTAGCCCAACCATTTCATCTCAATTATGTGTGTATTTTTTTCGTTGCAGGGTGTCTACCTATAAAGAAAATGAAGATCATCATAGTACGCAAATGAGATGTGGAATTACACAGGCATTACTTCGCCCCTAAACAAGATGTGCATCTACACATTGAACACTTTTCTGCATAACACGTGGAATTGCACAGACAGTTTCTGCCACAACGTAAAATGGGGAACCACACAGATATTCCTTGTCACTACAAGTTGTGGCATTATATATGCATTACTTGGCCACTAAACAAGATTTGCATCTAATACATGGATCCCTTTACTGGGTAACACGTGAAATTGCACAGAAAGTTTTGTGCCACTGCGTAACTTGTGATATTACACAGATACTTCTTGCCACCAGAAGATGCGGAAATCCATGGGATGGGCTGCTCCACGAACCTACTACTAACAGTATATCATAATTTCTGTCCCAGAAGCAATGCAGGACTGTTGTCTTTTTGCCTTATTCGATAATACGACCAAATCCAAGCGACAAGGATTATGGAACACAGGACCTAAAGCAAGTGCAGCAGATGTTGGTGGAGTTCGATGCAATGGTATGTCTTTTGTAAGTGTTTAGCTGCATGATCTCAGAATATAATCACCTTGCAACCGTACATGTTTTTATAAGAAACTCGTTTATAAGAAATTAGTGCAAGGATGGCAGAAAATTTAAGAACCTTTAAGAATATTTAAGAAACTCTAGTAGTTTGAGAAGCGCTAGGGAACTTTTTTCAATGATATGATGGCAAAGATCACAGGAGGCCCAACGTATAGTGGTGAGGGGGCATTTGCATATAACGCTACACATGAATTTTCAAGATCTCTGTTTACCGTAGAATCTCTTGTTGAAAGTACTTACATATGAATTTTCTTGCCTATGTTTCATATGACATGACAATTATGTTGTCTTTTTGTGTCCTCGCTTTTGGTTAATCAAATACAGCGCCTCGAAGACTGCTAGCTACCAATGCATAATTTTTAAATCGTATGTTAGTACTATACTGCTAGACTGATGATATGAGTCAAAGTTCTGCTCCATTGAATTGAATTGTTATTTATTGAAAACAAGGACTCATGTAATAAGTCTACTGTACTGCAGTATCTATGTATAATATTAAGACAAGGAGCGCAACTTATTTCCAAACAAATCAGAAGCAATTGTAATCTTTTCACCCACCTTGCATCAATATTGATTTTAGTTACGCAACGTAAGATTATCGGCAAATAACGGAGGTAAACGAAGATTTCTGTGATCAATCTTGTCGAGTTCTTCCGTTCGAATTTCGAATTATGGGTCCAGAGATAGCTACAGAGCCTACGGAGAAAGATAAACAAGGCCGACTACATGAGTTTTAGCCACTGGATTTGTTGAGTTTTTATAAAACATTGAAGCAGAAAGTTATCTAAGAATGTTGACTGATAAATTAGCAACATTTTGATGTGTTATATTGCATGTTTGGATCAATATTGATGCAAGGTGGGTGAAAAGAAAACAGTTGCTCCTGATTTGTTTGGAAATAAGTTGCGCTCCTTGTCTCTATATTATACATAGATTCTGGTGTACAGTACCAACACACGATTTCAAAATTGCGCATTGATAGCTATAGCTAGCAGTCTTCGAGGCGCTGTATTTGATTAACCAAAAGCGAGGACACAAAAAGACAACATAATTGTCATGTCATATGAAACATAGGCAAGAAAACTCATATGTAAGTACTTTCAACAAGAGATTCTACGGTAAACAGAGATCTTGACGATTCATGCGTAGTGTTATATGGAAATGCCCCTTCACTCCAATACGTTGGACCTCCTGTGGCAAAGATGTCGTTGAAACGATTTTCTTGAGGAATATTCACTGCAACGTGTTTGCTTCGAGCCCAATAGAACTCTTTATTGTTCTTTTATATGTCAAGAAAGCAGTGGTAGAAACTACATCATAATTTCTGCACCCAAAAATNCCATAAAAGCCCTGTCTCATAGTACCCCTGTGGATCTTGTTTTAACTGCTCTCTAAACTCACTGTAAACTGAATCTTCTCCCCCTTGTTGGTGATTTTCGAGCCCTAGGACATCTAGGTTGCAAAGGCGGTCATAATCTGCCAATGTCCCTTTAGCAAAGAACATGTGACCTGTATCAGCATCTGCTCCAGAAGATATTAGTGTCCAGCCTAATCTGGTGTGCTCTGCTACAGGCTCTCCGGGTTTCCCAATTTTCGCTTTTGCATCTGTTTTTATCTTTGCGTACTCTGATGCCCCTAAGATTAAGTGAACAGGAAGCTCTGATTTTTTATCGACGTCATCCATCGTTACTCCTTGTAAGTGAGGGAACTTCTTTAGAACATCTTGATACCTGGGATTCTTTACAGAAAGCAACACCTCTCTATCAACTTTGCTCACATCAATTTCCAGCTTGAAATCTCCCTTAAGATTTTGTACCTCCACATTGTAAATCTCAATTTGCCTGTTTACTGTGCTCAACATCATGTCTATCTGTCGGTTTTGCTTTAAAACTGGCTTTTTTCCAAGAATGTTCACCAGCTTGTCTGAGATGTACGAGCTACCAGCCCCTGTGTCTAACAACGCCCTGCATTTTATGCCATTTACGCTGACAATGACAATAGGATATATTACTCCTTGTTCCCCTGTTGCTAATAAAACTTGCTCTGGTTTCTTATCACAAATTGAAGTGTGATGTCTTGCATTACAAACTTGACATCCGCTTTTCACCCTACACTCGGTGGCTCTGTGGTTGGTTCCTGTACAGTTGAAACACAGTTTCTTTCTCTTCAAACACTCCCTTCTTTGTGTTATTTCAGTGACTTTCTTGCATTCAACTGATTTGTGGTCATCCCCCTCACAATAAATGCATGGCCTCCTTCTCCATTCTTGCCTCACTTGAAAAAACTTTTCCCGTTTCTGCGTACCCTGGCTGGTTTCACGAAAATTTGCACTTGCTCCCCTGTCCTCTTGGGACATGGGATTCCGCTCAGTCCATCGTCTGAGTGCGTTAACTAATTGGGGGAATCCCCATTCTTGCCAGTTGTCATCTGTACGAACTAAATCTGCACGTATCCCCTCAAGCTTATCTAATGTTGCCCGGGTCAGACCATTGATTTCTCCTAATTTCCCCATAGATTCTAGGGCCTGTACGCTGATCACAAGCTTCCCATAAAATTCATGAATTTTTGCTGGGTTTCCCCCTTTGATGGCTGGTAGCGATGTGACGTTCTGCACATACGCATTTATGATCTCACTTGATTTACCATATGTAGATTTTAGGATTTGTTTCGCCCTCTCATAACCTTCTGTAGTAAAGGGAAGGCCTTCTATGTTTACTCTCACTTTTGGCAAAAGCAGCTCTTTCAAATAGGAAAATTTAGTGACAGGATCTATCTTAACTTTATCAATTTCAGCTTCAAATTGATTCCAAAATCTGTACCAATCTAGATGGGTACCCTGAAACTTTGAAATAATTAGCTTTGGCAACTTAACTTTTGTTGATTCCTGTTCGTTAGGAGGTGAAGTTGATTTTAGTTCCTCCAATCTACGCTCAAACTGAAATTTCTGCTCATACCTAGCTTTCTCCAGCTCCGATTCCACCTCGAACTGCCTTTGTTTTGACGATAAAAGCTCCTGTTCTTCCTCCCTTCGCTCGCTTAATTTGATTTGTTTTACAGATTCTCGCAGTTCCGCCATAATGTGATCAAATTTCTTGATTTCTCCTTCGATTTTGTTACTCCAGTCTCGAATTTCACCTGGATCGTCGCCATTCTCAAGTTTCAGCTCCTGTACGTTGGTTTTCAGCTCGTAAACTTCTTCGATTCTCGATTCATAAATCTTTAGTTGTCTCCCGATCGCCTTGCAATCCTTCGTTTTCAAAATATCTCGTGTTTCGTCTTCGATAAACTTCAGCAGGCCTAGCTTGCCTGTGACTTTCTTTGATAATGTCTTCTGATTTTCTTGATTCGTCATATTCTCGCTTAGGTTGGTTTGATCTCCACTAAAGGTTGTTGTTTTCTCCCATGTGGGGTGCCACTTTGTCGCGAACAGGGTACGAAGCGCGACAATGAAACTCGCAAGGTTTGGTTTTACACCATGTTATTTTCAAACCAACAGGTACAGCATCAATCAATAATAAAAAACACAGCGGATCTCACTCCCACGCTATTCTCCTCACTATCTCCCGTCCTTTGTCTCTAATCCGCTCTTGTGTAACAAAACAATAAAAAGGTTAAAGGTTATATAAATTGTCTAGTCACTTTTGTCCTTCGCAGCTTCGCGTGCAGTGATACTCCGCGACAATATGAAACATAGGCAAGAAAACTCATATGTAAGTACTTTCAACAAGAGATTCTACGGTAAACAGAGATCTTGACGATTCATGCGTAGTGTTATATGGAAATGCCCCTTCACTCCAATACGTTGGACCTCCTGTGGCAAAGATGTCGTTGAAACGATTTTCTTGAGGAATATTCACTGCAACGTGTTTGCTTCGAGCCCAATAGAACTCTTTATTGTTCTTTTATATGTCAAGAAAGCAGTGGTAGAAACTACATCATAATTTCTGCACCCAAAAATAAGAACAAATTAGCAAACGTTACGTTAGTACTAAAAGTTGAGATTTTCATGTGAAATTATACCGGATCAGAAAAATGTATCCACTGTTTGAAAAATCGCACAACAAACCGATTTGAAAAATTACAACTACGTTGTCTAGCTGAGAGTTCAAATTAATTTTGAGAATTTATTCATTATTTACAGCACAATCTTAATCACAAATCAAGATTTCCCCAAAACTATCTTCCAAGGGTTTGGGGTAAAATTGTACATGAGTGGCTCAATTTAATCCACTTTTCAACCATCAAAATGTTTATCACCGCTTTCTAATGATATGAAAACTGCTGAATTGTGATTATACTCTCTCGTCAATGCTGAGCATCAAAAAGTCGAAATTTACATGATAGTGAAAAGCCCTGTTTTTTGGCAAATTGAGAAATAGGACTTTTTGCCTAAATCCTAATTTCGGATGGAAATAATGCACCTAAAATTACGAGAAAAATCTCAAAAATCAAGTTGAAACCTCAGTAAGATGATGGAATAAAATTTTGACAAAATTGGTTACATAGCTTTTCCTGTACTATTTTTAAAACAGTGGATACGTTTTTCTGACTCACCCGGTAAGTTTCTTATAGAAAAAACATGTACCCTGCAACGGTTAAAATTAATACACTTTTTTTATAAGAAACTTGGATTAGGCTAAAGTACACAAAGTTTCTTAATTTGTTTCTTATTTTTTAAATGCATGAATTATCTTGTAGATTCTAACACTGCTGCAGATATGTTTCTTGGCATATAAAACAGGTGGGAAGAATATTTGTTGGAATTTGTGCTTTTAGAAGCTACGCGGTTTGAAGCATATTCCGAAATTTCATATGAAATCGCAAATTATAGATTTTTGACTAAAAAGCGTTGTCTCTTTCCCGAAGAACAATTTCTCGCAAAAAACGATGCGCCCAGCTGAGTTTTCATCGTGAAGGGGGGCATTTGCCCCACTTGCCCCACTTGCCCCCTCCTAAATCCGCCACTGCCACCAACTACGTTCATTTGGTCGCTGACACAAATACAGAAAAAGAATATTTAAAGATCGTTACATGATTAAATTCTGATGATTTTCCAAAATGTGCAAGTTTTTTTACTCACCCGGTACGTCTTTGATTTTTCAAACAATGAGCTTCAATAACGGACTCATCGTAATATACCCACAAACGCATCATTGTAATCTGTGGAAGAAAACTGTCAACTCCTGTAAAAGAATAACAACAAAATTAACCTGTAACCAGGGAGAAAGCTGTTAAATCCTGCAAGAGAAACAACGAAGCACTCTTGCAGGATTTAACAGTTTTCTCCCTGGTTACAGGTTAATTTTGTTGTTATTCTTTTACAGGAGTTAACAGTTTTCTTTCCACAGATTACAGTGTCTAATGTTGCGTCTGTGGTTTTATTTTGATGAGTCCGTTATTTAATGCTATTTTAAGATTCTGTACCGCAAATCATTTTCTGACTCATCTCGTCCTGTAAAATTTCTGAATCTCACCTGGCCCTCGTTTCTTCAAGAAAGCAAGTGAAAATGTTTATGGCATCTTTCTTGAATTGAATGGCTTGAAAGACACTTTAGGTGCTTATCTGTCATTGTATCGTTGAATATTTTGATATTTTGAACATTTTCAAAATTACAGTGTTTCCTTTTTTCGACTTATTTGCGATTGTGGCGTCATCAAATTTCTAAATCGTATCAGAGGAACGACAGACCTCTGCTTACCAATCCAATATCCGTCCAATATATTAGTCCTTCAGAAACCATAGTTGTTCTTTAAAATGCTACCATTTTTCTTCTTTTAGATTAGAAATTGTGATAGTTTTAAGTTTTTTCAAATCTTTCCTTGAAGACCTTGAGTTCTTTTCATAAAGGAAAAACTCTGTAATTTTGAAAACAATCAAAATATCAAATAAGTTCACTGTAGAAATATCGCAGACTGCCTAAATTTTCCTTCCAGCCATTCAATGCAAAGAAAGATCGCCATTCTCACCAACATTTTTAAACATTTGAAGCCTATGCTCTGGAATCTCACCTGCGAATCCTGCGTTCCATTTCATTGGTTTCATTGGCTACCTTCCACTGGATTATCGCGTCTACAGATGTTCCATAATGAGCTACTTATTGCAATTTTTCTCGCAAAATAGATCAAATCATATTTACAGCCTCGGGGAGTTGTTTACAATTTTCACCAAACGATAATATATTTAAATCTATTTCAACTGTTTCTTTTCAGTAGAGAGAGAAATTCGATGTGGTTTTAGAGCATTTCCAAAGCAAGCTAAAGGTTCTTTCTTTGCGTAACAATATGACCGTCTCTGCGATTTTATTTGCACAATAAACGATTACGAATGTTGGATTGTTGAACGAGCAGTCAGCCTCGAAATCACAGCACTCCTCATCGCTTGTGAACAGTCACTGAAAAAGCTTCTTGGGGATTTCCAGAGCATTAGCTTGCAGACAAAGAACGCTGGCATCCGTGCGAGAGAGTTATTCTGACTTTGCAAGGTTTGTTGACGATTTTAATCCATTCTTATGATGTGCGTTGTTTTGTCTAATGCAAGTCCAAGAAGTCCGTCAGCTTTGCCGGTGAAGTGAGCAGTCGGTTGCTACTAAGATGTAGTCGCTCCAGAGTGGCTAAGTGCTAGAGAATACGCATAACAATTCGTCGTTTCTCGGTGTATCACGATGCTCTGAAATTTTCAATGTTTCAGCCATGTTTCAGCTATTGTA
The DNA here is from genome assembly GCA_004194415.1 of Aurelia aurita. NCBI lineage: Eukaryota > Metazoa > Cnidaria > Scyphozoa > Semaeostomeae > Ulmaridae > Aurelia > Aurelia aurita. The sequence continues at coordinate 299,429 of REGM01000190.1, read as the reverse complement.
TGGGAGACCTCGTCGCAAAGATTCTTCAAAATGCAGCCTTGTGAATTCATGGAGTGGTACTTGTAAGTACTCTTAAAGACCTAAGCTAGATAGCGCTGAGCAGGCTGCCGTTTCAGATTCGTCATGGGCCCTGTGCTCTGGCCGGCGAGAATGCCGTTATACGGTGAAGGCACTTTGCAGGGCCGTAGGAAGCATCTTAAACTTGGAGGGGCACGACACTTCAAGGGCACTTTTTTCAATACACTAAAGTGGCATTTCCTGAAGCAAAAAGGGCACTTTTTTGTTTATTTCAAAATCTTGGGGGCACGTGCCCCCAGTGCTCCCCCCGGTTGCTACGTCTCTGGCACTTTGCTATCGTCTCTGAGAAAGTTTTGATTTTGGGATGTTCCGTTTTTCCGAAAAAGCGGAAAGCAAAGCTGCAAGGCAAAGCGGCTTAAATTTTCTGGAGAAAGTTTTGAAAAATAACTCAAATTTTAGGGGGCACATATCCATAAAGCCCTGGTGGCAGCCCCTTCCCAGTCAAGACACTACTGTTCTGTTCCTGGGATTGGAATAGAATCTGGTGTGTAAGAGACAACGTGCACTTGAAATTGCGGTTGTTGATGATGTTTGTATCAACATACATACGCACAAGGTTCCTGTGAGTCAGCATGAGTCAGCATAATTGTATTGAATTGAAACCAGCTATAGCCAGGTTTCTGTCATAGTTTGTCGCTGAGAAAAGACTAGAAATGACTTTATTTGAAGTGAAAACAATTACAAAAAGAGAAACTGTTCAAAAATGCTAATATTGAGATTCCATAAATAGATAAAACACACGAAACCAAGATGCACTGAAAGTATTTTGCAAAGTATTTGTTATCAATTTTACATTATGTGCATTTATTTACCGATCAGATTCTAGCTGTGTAGAAACATGATCCAAGGGGTGTATTTTGAGAGAGAACAAAAGGATTTTTAGAGATTTATGGGGATTTTTCTATGGAAACAAAAGGATTTGGCGATCTTCGAAGATGAAGTGATTTGTCAAGAAACATTTAATATGCTTTTCTCTTAGTTTTTCATAGTAGATTTGTTTATTTATTCGACAGAAAATGATTAAAATTGCATTAAAGACAGAGGGATAAACCCGGACAAATCACTCGTTTAGAAAGCGGACGAGATTCTTGTTCCCCTGTGTCTGATAATAAAGAAATAATATCATTAGACAAAATGAACCAGGAAAAGATTCTTATACAAGGGCAGTATCCTTTCTGATGCTATATGTAATTCCTTCATTGACACGAAGTCCTTTTTTACATGATTGCAATATTCTTAATTGTCGAGTGTGCCTTACTTTCGCCACCAAGATAATGATACAGTTGATTTCATGAGTTGAATTAAAATAAATCTTTATGTCAAAGCAAAATAATTTTTGCCAAAGATGGAGAGTCTCAGGCTGGGATTTGCCCCCTCTCCCCGTGCCGTGACAGCTACGAAAATCTGTTTTGAGTCTTGTTGCATAAGCTTATTTGATCGGGAGGAATTTTCATGTTGGTGCTTGCAGGAGAGAACAAGGAAATAGTATTTAAAGCATTTTATAGAACAATACAAGCAATTAGTTTGACGTTAGTAGAATGATGTAACTACGTTACTGGCAGACAATACAGCAATAATACTTCGTATGCTATCTCATCTCAGTTTTAATGACGCCGGCGGCCGGGGAGATTTTGATTTAAATTTGTTATTGCCAAATAAAATGCTCGGACCAAGCATATGGACCAAGGAATCTTTGGGAAGGTAAGGAATAGTCCCGGGGGGGCACTTCACTATTGGGTCATATGGGGGTGTGCGTTGCAAGAATTTCTGTTACAACCCAATCCCAGAGTATAAGCGGGATTTTGAGACCCAATCCCAGAATATGGGTGAGGTTTCCGACAAGTGTTTTCACTACAAAACAATAGTAAAATTGTTGTTTATCCTAAACCTGACCATTCCCAGAATTTCTAGTAAAAATTATACCCAATCCCAGAAAATTCCTACAAAAAGCATATCCCATTCCCAGAATTCCAAGTCCCCCTTTTTGAAGGGGCTATGCTTGCTCACAGCGGTGGACAGAGAGGACCGCCGATAAAACCGGCGAGAAAGTGCAGTGGCCCCCTTGAAAGAAGAAATATCTAACAACCGCAGAAAACAACAGTTGCGCCGCCAATGTTTTGCAAAGTGTCCGTGACTGCTGTCGTCGATATCTCTCCCTTTCATTGCAATGAAATTGGTTCTTGTTGGGTTCTTTATCAAGAATATGACTATTTCTTTCAGTTTTGCTTTACAACCTCTTTCGAGAGCTTTCCCGCCAATCGAAATCCCTTTACTTACTATCAGCAGAACCTTATCCTTGCTCCTCCGTTCTCTCCTGAGGTTGACTTTCCCACCAATCGAAATCCCTTTACTTATTATTAGCAGAACCTTATCCTTTCTTTCTCCTCCGTTCTCTCCTGAGGTTGGCTTTCTCTCAAGTAATCCAATAACGATAATGTACGATTTTCAGATGATTACAAAGATGTCAAGCTCGGTCCTTTGATATCAGATTAAAAATATAACGGATGAAGCAACCTCCTTTGCGTATTCCATAGACGCGTTTGATCATGCCTGAATTATCTCATCAGGGCGAAATTTTCGTAAGAAATCCACTTAATTTTGTAATTTCATCTGTTGGGAGTTATTTTCTTTATTTCTTGAGGGGATGAATCAGCAAAAATTTCTAAATAAAACCGTTCTTCCTTTTGGTCATTTTAGAGTGATTGCCCAAGCAGTGTGGTTGAAGCACTAAAAGAGAGCCAAGTAAAAGAAACATTCGGCGAAGACTGAACTCAAGAACTAGCAAATGGTAATTCGTTAGTTACCGCAAATCTTATCTTCCTTTTATCTTCAATATTTTCCTCAACGATTTTATCTACATCGTCGAACATTCGGAGGTGTGCAATTTTGCTGATGATAATACCATTTTTTCTTGTGATGACACTTTTGAAAGTGTGGCTTCAAACCTTGAAGAAGATATGTCGCGAGCAATTTCTTGGTTCAAAACGAATCAAATGGTCGCCAATCCATCAAAATTTCAAGTTATGCTGCTAGGTTTGAAGACTAATGATAGTATTGTTCTCGATATTGGAAATGATTCTATTGATGTTGTTAATAGTGTTAAGTTATTGGGGATTACCATCGACTCGAAACTGAAATTCGACCAACATGTAGCAAAATTAACCCAAAAAGCAAACAACAAGATCAGTGCCTTCTCTAGAATCTCAAATTATTTAAATGAGAAACAATCTCTTTTACTGTACAACTCATTCATAATGTCTCAGTTTAATTACTGTCCGTTGATATGGATGTTTTGCGGAAAGGTTGCCAATAATGATTTAAATCGCACCCATAAGAGAGCACTTCGAATTCTCTTCAACGATTATACATCCTCTTTTGAAGAGTTGTTGCAGAGAGCAAATGAGTGCACTATTCATAATAAAAACTTGCAAAAGTTAATGCTCGAGGTTTATAGCAGTTTAACACAACAAAATCCTTCTTTTTTGTGGGATATGTTCCAGGAAAAGGAAAATAATTATAATTTAAGATCAAAGAATCTGTTGATGTTGCCTCAAACTAAGACAAATACTTATGGCAACGATAGTTTATCTTTTCGTGGCAGCATATTATGGAATTCGCTAACAAATGACACAAAAATTGCCACCTCCGTCTGTTCCTTCAAGACATGCATAAAAAAATGGTATGTAGAGAATTGCCTTTGTAAAATATGTAAATAACGAACACTCGATGTTTATTCTTGTGGCTGATTTTGTGAATAGGGTATTTACGTTTATATTTATAAATTGTATTTTTTGTTGTTGTAAATAGTTAGTCTTAATTAGTTCATATTAGAGCTATTCTTTTAAACCAACTTTAAAGAATTTAATAATAATAATAATTCCCGTTATCAAATGGATTTGCTTTCTTTTCGCACCATAATTCAAGACGTAAAGGTCTTCAGACCTTCAGAAGCACAGCTAAGACCTCTGTTAAATTAGTGGGTGGGGTTGCGAGATCCCCCCTCCATTTGGTCACGGTCTCCTTTGTCCACCCACCTCTCATGTCTGATTACTTTAAAGGGGCTGTACAAGCTAAACTTCCAAAAATCCATCACTTTCTCTCCCTAATGCAGGCAAATAGCAGCAGATAAATTGCAAATGAAGAAGCTCGATATTTTTGAACTCCGTAGAATTAGCCAGTGCAATCAGATTTTTCATAACATCAACGATTTTAGAGATATAGCTGGATTCTGAGCCACAGGTTTCAGATGTGTTTAGCCTAAACACACGAAAGGCCACTGCAGGCTGAAGAAATTCTATGCCACGCGCTGATTATAGAGGAATTTCTCATTGACTTTGTGATATTGACTAGTTGATCTTCAAGAGAAAGTAAGACATCTTGAATCCATATCCTTTTCGTAAATTGATACAGGCATCTCCCATCGAGTATTCAATCTATTATATTCCAATCAGCTATTTCAGCCATTGACCTATCTACTGATTCGCTGAGCCATCAACATTTTATTCCACAGACTTATTTAAAAGCTTTTTGACCTTGCTTTTCACAGTTGCACAGTGAAATCCAATACCATTGTGCTCCAACAGCACTTATTCTTTGCATACCACATTTGGACTTATTACAATCACTGCACTTATTGCTATTGATGGAGCTAATGGACGCTCAAACTACGACTCATAATATTGCATACACACAAACTGGACGAAACTCGTTTTGAATAAGGCCTTCTAATTGGTCAAGTCAACAAACCGAAGTCATTTTATTGGTTGAGATTTAACCTGGTTTAGATAAAGCTGGTTTAACTGCGTCAATGATGTGAATGGGGTATTAGATTCATCTTTTCAGGGTTTGAAGATGGGAAAACAAACGTGGAATAGCAACATGAAAGTTTCTTGTAGTCATACAGTGTAAAATCTTTCAGTGAGGTGGATCTATCTCAGCTTCGGGTGTTGAAGTTGTCCAGCTGTTGTTAGGCCTCACGTGACTAAATATATGAATCAGCCATTCAGAGCACATTTGGTCATCAAATACTGCGCTCTGACTGGAGCGACAAAAATTGTCGCTTGTGAATTTAGTCCTGTATTAGTGTACTCATATGCTTTTAGGGCTTTTAGTCAGGCGAAGACGGTGGAGAAGCAACCAATAGGAAATCAGTCCTCCCAAATGGTTGCTCCCTCGCATGACTAAACCAACGAGACTTGGAGCAAATCAGTGCATGCTTGATTATGAGTCCCAGCTTGAGTTTGAGTAGCCTGCGCGCATCTTAACACTCATCCGCGTACCGCAACACTCATCCGCGCACCGCAACACTCATCCGTGCATGCTACAGTTTGAGTTGCTGTGTTACAATTTCAATCTTGAGTTGAATTAATGTGGAGCAACAACTGAGTTGAAGGTAGTAAGTCTAACCACGAACTGCGTTTCACACACCATGCCATTGTAAATACCGCAACACTCATACGCGCACCACAACACTCATCCGCGCAGGCTACAGTTTGACTTGTTGTGATACAATTTCAATCTTGAGTTGAATTAATATGGAACAACAACTGAGTTGAAGGTAGTAAGTCTAACCACGAACTACGTTTCACACACCATGCCATTGCAAGTACTCTAACATACTCAAACGTTTTATTTGCAGAGCAATGGCAGAAGGATTGCTTGATTCGAATAAGAATGAGCCAATATCTGAAAAAGAGGCATTAGAAGAAGAAGCTGAAGATTTCTCACTGCGATGTGGTTGGAGATCTTTCAGGCCGGATGCATTGCAAAGATTTGTCAGCCCTAGATGGTTCATCACCGCTATCTCTTTGTTTTCACTGACACAAGGTATGGTTTACAACGTCTGTTAAGGTGGCTTTATAAGCTAAGCTTCCTGAAGAATACCTTATTTTTGTTCCATCGACCACCGACATACCTGGTAACCCAAAAAACTGCACGCAACTTTAATAAATCCCGAAACCGGTAGCTTTGTTTAAATTGGTGTTAATTTTTTTATTTTATTTTTATGTTTCATTAAAGATTTTACCGGACCTATTACTAATTCCACTACTTACAAACTGCATTACAATGCTACATGGACGATACCACAGGGAGCAGAATACTATGACTACCCCGTGGCCATTAAATGAAACGTAAAACTACATACAACTACACGTAATATACTACAATAATAATAATAATAATAATAATAATAATAATAATCTTTCATATTTACACAGGTTAATTTGGTCAGTAAATAAGATTACTGTTATCAATCAAAGACCTGTGATTAAATACCAAAGTCTGTTACACTATAGATGTCAGGTCACATTTGTGATAATGTAAAAAAATTCGTGCACATTTTGTGATGATGTACCCTGCAATCAATGGCGGACACTTTGCCAAATATTGGGGGGCGAAGCTATTGTTTTAGTTAAAAAGAATTGTTTATTTACATTGTTTTCAAACAAAAGGTCTTTGTTTTACCCAACATTGGGGGCGACCGCTCCCCCTCGCCCCCTCCCTAGTGTCCGCCACTGCCTGCAATATTTAGTATCCTTTTGCGTAAAATTCCATTCTCGAAATAAGGAATCGGGAATCTCAATAGATATTCCATTCATAAATTATAGACTCGAGATCGCCTCCTCTGCACTTGGCAATTAACTGAGCTGTCTTAAATTTCAGGTCTCCTCATAAACGGACTGACGAGCGTCTCCATTCCGGACATCGAAAAAGAGTTCGGTTTCTCAAGTAGCAGTGCCGGACTGATCCTCTCGTCCAATGATATCGCCGGTATCATCCTTGTTCCCATTGTCAGCTTCTGGGGAACTCATGGAAAGAAACCAAAATGGATTGGATATGGTGCACTTTGCACAGGTGAAAAGATCTTGAAATTATGTTTCTTTCTTCGCGTTGTAATCAATAGTTGAATAGAATTTGATAAAAGTTACGCTCGGAGGAATTCTGAACCTCGTCTTTCATATGATTGAGTCTTTTTCTAACAGTGCCAGCTTTTCCACTCTCTTTTGAAGACCGCAGCCAGCCTGATAGAAAATTCGTCTCCTGTACGAGAGATTGACTTGAGGCTAATTTTCAATTAGTGTAATTTACCATGCCAGCAGAATTCTCTGAAGATCGTCCTTTTGTGCATGCATATATCAATTTTCAACGATGTTTATTCACCTCGTCAACTGGAAAAAAGTAGAAACAATGTCTACTTTTTGCGTGTTCTTGAGCGTAATTTTTCAACTAATCAGATTCAACATATTTTGCTCTCAGTACTTCGTATATGCATTTAAAATGGTGAGCATGGCAAGCTGTGGCAACTTTTATCTTCTATCTTCTTCCAAAGCGGATCATTTCACCGACTAGAAATTAGCCTTGAGACGAGAATAGATTTCTACCAATTGTAGTGACTGCTTAGCGATAATCAGTCTAGTGACTGCTGACTCTTTGCATTGATAATTAAAAGACTGTAAATGCCGGATGCATATGGGAACGTTTCATCTGCTCTTAGCTACTATAATGGAATCTGGTTATGCTTTATTGTCATTTAAGTAAATGACATATTCACGAAAGGTAATATTTGGAATATTTTCGTCACAAGAAAATTCAGTCGTGACCATATTACAGGAGGATGAAACAACGCTAATGGGAAGGTTGGAAGCTTGAACCCATTCCCTGTCTCTGGCAATTTTATGTTTAAACATAGGGCTCAAATCTTTAAAAAGGTGGGTGTAAAATTCGATTTCATTTTTCTTCGAATTAAATGGCTTGAAAGGAAGTTATGGTACTTTGCTGTAAATCTGCCGTGGACATTTTTTGATATCTAGATTATTTTCAAAATGGCAGAATTTATTATGTTTGAGGCTGTGACGTCATCAAATTTCTAAATCCTAAACCAGAAGAGCGACAGATTTCTGCTTGCCTCCTTATTGTAGACCTTTGTAAACTATGGCGTTCTTGAAGATTGTATCATTGTTCCTCTATTGATTTAGGATTTACGATTATTTTAATTTTTTCAAAATTTTCCACGAATTCTTTCAACAAAAATAAAAATGCCGCCATTTTGATACTAATAAAGATATCAAAAATTTCCAAAACAGATTTACAGCACAGTACCCTAAGTTCCTTTCAAGCCATTCAATTCAAAGAAAAATGTAATAGAATTTTACACCCACCTTTTTAAAGATTTGAAAGATTTGAGCCCTGTGCTTTATGTTTATATATATATATTTTTTTCATTCAGTGACACAATATTTTAAAAATACATGGTCATACTAACACATATCTACAACAAACTAACAAAACAATAAACAGCTATAAAGCGTACCAAAAACAGAGAGGGAAACTAATATCTTTTCAAATTGGTTTAAGTGTCCTGTTTTCAGACTCAAAGCGCGTGGTGTATATTGTATGAATGAATTTACATTCAATAATGAACTTTTGTATATTGTATAGTTCTCTATCTAATTCATTAGCCACTTCCAATTTGCAGGTCTTGGTGCTCTATTGTTCGCGCTACCCAAAGCTTTGATCGGCAAATACACAATCCCAGGCATTGGCAAAACCAGTCCATTGTGCTCCCTTGGAACCACAAGTAACATTTGCACAGAGAGTCCATACGGTTCATCGACTGGCTATCTATTCGTGTTATGTCTAGCACAATTTATCATGGGTGCTGGGACAACACCGTTGTACACGCTAGGCCCAGCGTACATGGATGAAAATGTGAATCCTAAAGTCTCGCCAATTTATCTTGGTGTTTGGTTTGCTACAACGTTTCTTGGTCCTGGAATGGGGTTCGCTGTTGGAGGATCGTTTCTTAGGATATTCACCGATGTAACAGTGGTGAGTACTTCCCGGGTGCGCCGTAAAAAACGTATCCACTTTTGACAGGCCATGATAAATCGTACACTAGACCGATTTTGACGATTAAGGATTAAATTTTTTAGTCGAAATCCCAAATAATGCTTGTCGATTTACTATTGATTTTTGGATGGCCTACTTTCCAAGCTATAAGCAATTCCTTGAAAATCATCGTCTTGGAAACAGTCTAAATCGATCGAAAAACATTGATAACATTTTTTTCAGGACTGAAGTTGACCAACCTCGTTCCCATGTCCCAAAAGGAAGGAAACTGGCCCTCGGAACCAGGTTGGAAGTTGTCCGGACAAAGGAAAACCATTACTGTTTAGTATCATAACTGTTTAGTTGGCTTGAATTGGCTTTTAGTATAGCTACTGCATTATTGTCAACTTTTAAAGAAATTGAGAATAATAATAATAATTGAGCACGAGTCTTCTAGCGAGTCGAATGCAGATTTTAAAGGTCTTAATCGCAGTAGAGATATGTATATGGAATTAAAGAAAAAAGCACAGTTTAAATTTCGTACAAATATAGCTAAGTACATCTTAAAATACAGAAAATGCATTACCTAACTTAAAATAAATAAGACAATTATACTACAATCATACATAGGATGTAATTACGAATTACCCTAAATAAATAAATAAATAAATAAATAAATAAATAAATAAATAAATAAATAAATAAATAAATAAATAAAAATAAATAAATAAATAAATAAATAAATAAATAAATAAATAAATAAATAAATAAGAGAAACATTACAAGACATTGATGCATTTAGTTATATTTGTCGAAGGAGGAGCTCTCTAATAGATAGACTAATCGAGAGAGAGCCCCCCTCCCCTCCCATAAAAAATACTGAAACCGAAGAACATTTTTGCTAAAAATAAAACCAGACTAGCCTCCAATAAAAATCTGACATGCAAAGAGAAATAAGAATACAGAGAAAGTACAAATCTGGGTGAATAGTTGTAGTAGAAGAATAAGTTCAAAGGCTTCATTGAAACAAGGGTGTCAGGACACCTATTATGTAATTAATAAATAAATGTTTGCTTACCTTGTTTTGATTGTTGTTGTCTTCTTTGTTTTGTCTCTCCAAGCCTTGGTTTATGAGCAACTTTTCAATCGACCATGGCCTAAAATGGGCTAACCGCTTTTTCGAATCTAACTCCTTTGTATTCCTGTGTGTATGTGCGCCTTCGCAGAAGAAAGGGTTTTACGCACATACACACAGGAATGCAAGGGAGTTAGATTCGAAAAAGCGGTTAGCCCATCTTAGGCCATGGTCAGTTGAAATGTTGCTCATAAACCAAGGCTTGGAGAGACAAAACAAAGAAGACAACAACAATCAAAACAAGGTAAGCAAACATTTATTTATTAATTACATAATAGGTGTCCTGACACCCTTGATTGAAAGTAATAAAAAGCACAGAGGGTTCATTGAAATTATTAAAGCGAAGGTTTTTAAATTAATAAAAGCAACACTAAAAGAATGTGCAAGGATGGAGCCAACGCTCGTGCAATAGATCATAACCAATCCACTTCTTAATTCCAAATTCGTTTTGAAGTGTTTTCCTATTGTCTTTAGTAGCTGCATATTTCTGGAAGGGAGCTGCCAAACCTCGTTGCTATCAACCTAAGGCATAATTACTGAACCACCCATTGAGTCACAGGGCCGTCGAGAGCCAGCTCGGGCCCTGGAGTAATTTATGGAATGGGGCCCTAAGAGAGGGGATTGGGGGCGGAGCCCCCAAGAAAATTTTCCGTGACCACGCCCTTCAGACTCTCGGAAAATGAGGGAAACGCCCTTTTTAGGGATAATAGTTTAACAAAAATTGCTTAAACATTTCCATGTCAAGGTTATAAAAATGGTATTGATGAATCAAGGACATCGTTTTGCATAGGCGCAGGAGGCAGGAGTCTGGGTGGCGACAGCCCCTCATCGTTTGAAAAATTTATAAAAATCGGCCATATTCGGGAAAAATTTTCATAAAGAATGGATTTTTTATCGGGCAGTCCCCCCCAGATTTTATCTTCCCGTACGCTTATGTCGTTTTGTGCTAGTTAGATAAAATATCAATACATCGGTTTGTAACACTCAAAACAATAATAATTTACGGGCTCTCTTGCAACTTCTCTCTCGAAGCTCAACCCTGCGAGATATGTAAGCCTGTCCTAAGTCATTGTACTTCACATTAATACGGCTCAGGAAGTTTTAGTGAGTATTTTCGAAAGTTTTAGATGAGCTTGAGCTTGCTGAAGGAACGCTCTGCAGATGCAGCTGTCACAGGCAAGGTACAAACTATTCTGAGAGCAGTGCAAACATTTTAAAGTTAAATTTTTTATTTGATTCCGAGTATTTGACCCTCATTTTTAGGAGGTGACAACTTTTAAAAGAAGGCATTGTCACGACACTTTTAAGGCAGATAGATTGTCATAAAAGTGCCCTATAAAGAGATTCTATAACAATAATAGATTTTTATGATTGAGACTTTTACGGGCCCCTCTGGGGCCCGGGCCCCGGACCTTTTACCCCCCCTACCCCCCCCTCTCGNTCATATCATATCATATCATATCATATCATATCATATCATATCATATCATATCATATCATATCATATCATATCATATCATATCATATCATATATTATCATATCATATCATAAATTTATTTAAAGTAGGCTAAAAAAGGAATAGCTAGATTACAGCTAATTAAAGCCTACTATTTACAATTTACATAATTTACAATTTAAGAATAAAACTATTAAAGTGGCAACTGAATATATATTACAGGACAAGTACTAGTTCAAAATCTATCCTGTTAGAAACCCAACTTTCGGGATATATGCTTTGCAGAGCCTACAGTTGCATGTATCACCATTCCAACATCTAATTTGTTTTTTGAAAATAGGAAGGCTGTTTGATTGTTTTATTTCTTGCGGTAAAAGCTGCCATAGTTTATTTCCAAGGTAAGTAATGGACTCAACTCCAAAGGACGTGGTTCGTACCTTCGGGAGTTGAGCGTCACTGCCATGCCTTAGCTTGTAGCTAATATTTCGCTGCATAAATATGTCCTTCATGAATGGTGGATTCAGATCGCATTTTGTTTTATAAATTTCAGTCATTAGCAGCTGTAGGTTTCTTACATGGATTGGCACCGAATTAGTCTGCTCCAAGAGAAAACCAAAATCATTCCCGTAGTCTTTGTATGCAATGCGTAATGCCCTTTCGTGAGTATGATTTATTCTACGATTCAAAGTTCTATCATAGAACATCCAAACAAGCGGACAGTAGCTAAAGTGAGATAAAACAAACGCTCGCATTAACTGCTGTAGTTTTTCAGTGTCCATGTAGCGTGAAATTCGGGCGAGAGCATGGAGTTTTTGGCCAGCCTTTTTACAGAGAGCCTTGACATGTTGTTTGAAAGAAAGTGATTGATCAAAAGTTATGCCGAGAAGATATGTGTAAGGAGGAAGGCCTGAAATACATACAGGGGATAGGAGCCTTATCTTAGATATCTGTTCTATACAGGCTGTGCCCATTTCATTTGCAAACTGTAAATTTGAAGTTTCAAGGTCCGTCACCTACCAATAGGGAGTCCCCCTCCCTGGGAAATTAACAGACAAAACTACACTTTATGGTCAAGTTTGACTGTGAAATAAAGCGTATTAATGTAATGTTGTATTTTGTGTGTAAGGAGGAAGGCTTGAAATACATGCTGGAGATAGGAGCCTTTAAAATGATGTAATATTTCGAAAAACAGAGCAAAGATCGTCTTAGATAGCTTTATTTCACAGTCAAAGTTGACCATAAAGTGTAGTTTTATTTGTTAATTTTTGCCTTTTTACCGTTGTTACCGTTTATTTGTGTCTTTTTCAGGTCTCAAGAGTTTCATTACAGCAACTGTTCGCCTACTAAAGAATGGAACATTCATATTCTCTGTTCTTGCCTTGACTGTTAGGACTCTTTATGGTTCAGCAATTGGCTCATTCTTCGCAAAACTTCTTCTCCTCAAATTTGGTGGATCTACCTCTGATATTTCTTTGGCAACTGGCGTGATTTTGATCCCAGGAATGGCAGGTAAGTTGAACATTTTTAGTAACTATTTAACTATACAAAATACAAAGGCATGCCCTTGCCCGCACCAGGTGAGTCAAAAAAATGTATCCACTGTTTAAACAATCATACAGGAAGGGTTAGGGAACCAATTTGTAAAACTTTATTTCCATCATCTTACTGAGGCCTTTCGTAAATTTTTGATACTGATTGTAAAACGGTAATTGATCAGTAGTTATATTTTTTGATGCTGCCCAAGTATTGCTCGCATTTTATATCACAAAGTCTTACATTTGAAATCGCGAGACCGAGACAATAAATGACCCTTCCAACGGAAGTTTGCTTTCTTTAATAAACTTCTACTTTTCCTTATTCTTTAGGTGGTATACTGGTCGGTGCTTTCATCATGAAGAAAATTCCAGTGAAAAATTCAGCCAAAACTGCCGCATTGATTTGTGCATGTCTTAGTCTTCTCACAATAGGTGGTTCTGCTTCGTTCCTTATCCCTGGATGTCGAACAACTGTAATGGCTGGTGCTACTACCCCTTATGTAAACAGGTAAAAACTCACTATTTTCATCGTAATTTGCCACAATATCTTAGGCATGGTCATAACTTAACTAGCAATAGCTGTAACATTCACAGCAGCAAATAACAGCAGGTGAAGATGAGACATAAAGATCATAGTTTCGAAAAATTAATACGTTCACTTCCATATATACGGATACGGGATGTGCAATTTTTGGGGGTGTATTTTTTCGGGCAAAAAATAAATTTTGGGGTATCATTTTTGGAAAGATCGTACATTTTTGGGTATCATCTTTAAAAATAGTTTCTTACGGTACTTAATTTTGACTTAAGATATTAATTTTGGTATTAATTTCTTATATGAATTATTATTTTAGGGTATGCATTTTATATTTCCTATAAATTTTGGTGTATGCCTTTTGGACAATTTACAATCTTCGGGTGTGATTTCACATGTCAAACTGGCACATCCCCGTCATCTGCCTATTGAAGTTGCGCCCGGGTGTTTCGCTCGTCAAAAGGCTATTTGATATCCAAAAGGCTGCCTTATTTAATGCCATAACAATGCATGAATTGTTTTCTACAGTTCCCCAGACTGGTAGATACTTTTCGTTGTACATTCAGTTAAGATTCACTATTTATTCTGTTCCACAGTACTCAGACTGGCTCGTTGGTTTCTTCGTGTAATGTAGAGTGTGCATGTTCTCGATTCGCGTATGCACCAGTTTGCGGTGTTGATGGCAAGTCATACTTCTCTCCCTGTCATGCTGGCTGCCAGAATTTCATCAGTAGAAAGGTATGCAATAGTTTGTAGATTTATGTTACTTATATAAATACTGAAGATAAATAAGTATATTTTACCTTCAATCTCTTCTTTATCTTCTTCTTTCGATATATATACCACAGGGACCCCAGGAAAATGTATCACCCCCACCCCTCCTTTGCGATTGCGGAAGTAAGACGTAATGCAATAGATCACAATCGCAAAGGTGACTAGGGACTCTATATCATTGCTGGGGATTGGGGGAGTATGCATTTTCCTAGTGTCCCTGTGTATATGCTTTTAAGGTAGTTGGCCTACTGGTTTCAGGGTGTGTTCTCTTTTTTTGTCTATTTGCGGTTTCAGAGAACTTCCTTTGTCTGCGATTGCTAGTCGCTTTGAAATGGTATATCAATCTAAAGCCAAAGCCCTTGTTATACAATACAATCAGCATTGCAATTCCAAGAGAATGTACCATCGACTTTTCTTCGTATTTTCATTTCAGCAATTCGCAGGTTGTCGCTGCATCTCAGGAGCCCCATTTATGCGCCACGCTCAAAATAATATGACGAAAGGATCCATGAAAATGTTTGGCAATTTTAACATGACAGGCAGCAGGGGAAATAAGAACAGAACCATGCCGAAGGCCGAAGCAAATTTTGGACTTTGTAACAAGGATTGCAAAAACCTGACTTACTTCATGCTGATGTCATTCCTTCTTATATCCGCTGTGTTTCTCACGGCCACCCCACAGAAGATGATCTTGCTCAGGTTAGTTGCCTTTGAATGTTTCCTGTACTACCGGGTGACCCCATGAAATTGAAACATTTTCAAAAATCATTAAAATTTGATTATGTTACCGATATTTAAGTTTGTTTGTGTGTATTTGCATCAAGGACCAAATAGAGTTGCAATAAATCCTTGACCTTCCCCCAAACCTGGATTTCAACGTCTCAACCTTCCTCATTTTTGTCGAAATAACGAAAAAGAGCTTTATATCAAGAAAGGTAATGATTGATCTTCCCATGATATACCAGGACCGTTACGTGGTTTGAAAACTATTGCCCAAAGTTTAGAAACAGAAATTCAAGAAATGGTTCGCACTCCCACTAAAAGATTAACCCAAACCATTTTGGGATGATATTTTTCAACAATATCAATGAATTGTAAATCGGTGTGGCCAGGGTGGATTAACTGGGGGGTATTGAAAAGAGGGGTCTGAGGAATTTTTGAGGACACACCCTTTACTTTGACTTAGAATTCTCTTTTTTTTCATAACCTTCCTCAATTTTTGCTTAAACCTTCCTCCAAACCAGGTTTGTAGGTTTGTGAGGTTTTTGCATCTCTGGGACCAAATAGATTTCAGAGATTGATTGTTATTTTATTTCTTCGGGAGCTTTCTTCTAGCAATAAAACTCTTTGGCTAAACTTTATCACAATGCTATCTGGCCAACTTAAACTTTGATGTGTTGTTACAAACTTTGGGTCAAAAATGCATCTGAAACTTAAACCAAGATATAGGCTACATTACTGAGCAGCTAAGAATATGATGGTAAAAATGATACTGTAGTCGGCTTCATTTAAGTTGGTTCTATAATAGCTATAAGCAGCACTAACAAAGACGGAGAACTGGTTACAACAGTGTCAAGTTAATGTATGATGGTATAAGCTGTTTTAAAATGGACACTGATGGTAGAAAAACTGTGAGCACTTTTCAACAAGTACAGATCTTTGTTGACTCGTATTACAGAAGGCACTGGTTCATGCTGTGTCGAAAGTCTAGCCTTGTTTCCATATAATCTTTACGATCGTTTAGATCGTTGTGAACGACTCCAGCGATCTCAGCGATCTTATGGAAACATGCATGAACGGTTCTAGCGATCGATTTCTTTTTATATCATTGAGATCGCTGGGATCGCTGAAGTCGCTCACAACGATCCAAACGATGGTAACGATTATATGGAAACCAGGCTTTGAGGAAGAGTGAAAACTGGGCATTGGGGTTCCTCCTTTTTACTGCCAATTTTTACCAGTATTATGTGAGATCGAGAGTATCACTGGAAGCATCCTCCCTAACTCGTTTTTTCGTTTTAGATGCGTTCCTGACAATCAACGTGCCTATGCCCTTGGTCTTCAATTCCTGTTCCTTCGCAGTCTTAGTTTTATACCTGGCCCAGTCATTTTTGGCGCAGTTATTGACTCAAAGTGTATTCTGTGGAAAAAGGACAATTGTGGAAAACGCGGAAATTGCCTGGACTATGAAGTCGATGATCTTTCTTTGAATATCTTCTATCTTGGCTTGATAACTGGAAGTAAGTTTCAAGGCCTATTTAGAGCAAGCATGCATTACAATGATGACCGGCTAGTTATCATCGGATCACCATAGCCCGGTGCCTATTTTTATACACTATTAAAAGTACCGGGTGACTAAAAAAATTTCTTTGTGTGAAAACTTCTTTCAGCAAAAGTATTTCAGCTTTTTTATCAAAAGAATCTTATCTGTTTCGGTTACAACCAACTCTGTTACACTGAGTTTTGCGGAAAGTCAAACGAACATGTGATCAAATCAATCAAATAGTTCAACTTTCCAGGTATGGAAGTAGTTTTGATTATTAAAAGCAGATCAAATAATTTATCACAATGATATGATACAAGCGGGCCTTAAAAAGTTTGTTTTTACGTCTCTCTGACCTGATGTTTACTTGATGTTTAGAAATAGGATTGGTCATTTCACGATTTCTTTATTTGGTTTGTCGCTCTAGAACTTCCCTGCTATAGCAAAAGAGCCATATAATCAAACCCATGATACTTGCTACCTGTTTTGTGTCGAAAGATTTTTATAGCTACATAAACATTAAGTTAGAAAATAAATCATTTTTCCTTTAAATAAATTGCAAAGACCAAGCGGGCCAGACGGAAATCGACAGAACTAAATGAAATTGGGTTTTGCTAAGCTGTTTGCCTCCTGCAAGAAATTTTCTTGTTGAGGAATGATAGTGCACTCTTTTTCGATATCGCAAAGCATCCAACTGACAAATTGGCTATATTAAAGCAGCAATGCGATTTAAAAACCTGACCTAATTTGAGTCAACTTGAGAAAAATATTGAGTTACTGTTTTGCATCTATTCATACAGGCGACATGACACGTGACTTTATCAATTCGCGCTCGAAAATCAGACTTGGGGTAAATAAAGCCATTACAAAACATAGCGTCGCACTGGGATTTTGAGAGTGTCTCATTCAATTATCGAAATAAATCAAGTCTAAAAGCTCGAAAGCTGTTAAAGTCATCCAAAAGCTTTAGCAGATAGATAGGCGAATGTCTAGCAGGAATGCTGGCTTTGAATAAGCGACGAGCAACTTGCAACTGATGGAGTTTGTGGAGCTGTTTACGAAATTATCGTTGCAAAGGCAAGTTTCTCACAGCTTCATTGGCCTAAATTTATGTTTTGCTTTCAAGAACAGCTTATTCGTGCAATTATTTCATTGATTTTGGTCTGACTGACCATTGCTACATATCCTTTCTCTACTCACTATCGCGTTGTAGAATAGAGGAGCAATTTTACTCAACGTTTTGCACATTTTCCATAAAAGCCTATAGGAATTTTCTGAAGATTTACCCCAAAACAAGACGGCATCGTGTTTTCAACGCTGCTGTGACGTCATGCCGTCTGTATGAATAGGGACCATTCCAAAATACGGCCTTTTTCTTTCTAACGGAAAATTTCTTGTGAGCACTGCTCATGTTCTCAAGGCCTCTTTGCAACTCTAAAGCCTGGTTCACATTAGGTCGTTGCAGTCGCTGTGGTCGTTGCGTTGGAGTCGTTGGGAACGAACGACTCAAAAGACCTAAAAGACTGAGTCTTTGGGATAGAAAATGGTTATCCCAGTGGCTTAGTCGTTGGGGTCGTCAGGGTCCTTGAGTCGCGGTTCACATCCAGTCTTTTGGGTCTTTTGAGTCGTTCTTCCTAAGGGACGGGTCATTAATTCTTGCAGGGGAGGGGGTGGAAGACATTTTCAAATATTTGATGGAATTTCCGACCCCCCTCTCTGATTTACCTGAAAATTTTGGTCTTACCTCCAACAACATTGCAGAAAATCTTTTCAACCCCCCTCCTAATATCCTGCATATAGGGTAAACGTGTCACTATACTGTCATGATTTCCATTGCATGAAGATTTACATCGTCACAGCTGTTAGTAAATGAGGAAAAAAGCGATTTCAAGTGAGATGAGAAAAGAGCACAGAGCGGCTGGATTAAGCAAGCACTTGCATTTAAGAATTACTTTAAGAAGAACTAATGTTAGAAATGAACAGAGTCATTTCTTTAGAAACTGAAGTACTTTTAAGACAGAAATTAACAGGATTTACCTCAGTTTTTTCATACCCCGTCCTTAAAATCTGCTTTATTTTTCGTCCCCCCTCTGTTTGAGTAGGTAAAGTTTTGGTCCCCCCGTCCCAGATGTCTCCCACCCCCTCCCCGCGACGAAATAATGACCGGCCCCTAACGACTTTAACAACCCCAGCGACTCCAGTGACTGCAACAACCTAATACCCATTCACACTGGCAAATTAAACCAGCTTAAAATAAGCCAGGTTATTGAATGCTGCGTTCTAATTGGTCGATCCAACAAATCGAATGCATTTGATTGGTGGAAATTGAACCTGGGCTAGATAAAGCTGGTTTAACTGCTTCAGTGTGAATGAGGTATATTAACGTGAACCAGGTTTAAACCTCTGGAAATCTAACTTTGTTCATATCTCTTATTTCTTTTCTCAACAGTTATCGGAACAATTTTCTACTTTCTTGCCTGGTGGTTTTACAAACCAATGAAAGACGATTTGAGCAAGAACGTTGAGTATAATGCTGAAGATGGAGTGTTATTGGATGAAAAAGAAGCGGATGAATCCAGAGAGAACGGTAACATTTAAACCCCCCTTAATGAAGATCAAGACCACTGACACGTTGCTAGATTTGGAGGGGGGGAGAGCAAGCTATTGTTTCATTTAGGGTGTGTTTGATTGGTAATTCCAAACCAACCAAATTCTGAAAACGGTAGACTTTGCAAAGACGAAAGATATTTCCCAATCAATCTTTAAAACGGTAGGTTTCGGATTCACAATGATGGTTCGTTAATGAAATGAGAATCTCCGCAAAGTCTGCCAAACCTTCTGCCTTTTGGAGCAGAAGGTTCAGAAGGCCTTCCAAACCTACCAAACCTACCGCTTTGAGAATTTCTGACTTTATCAAACACAAATTCTGAGTCTACCAAGTCTACCGTTTTCAGAATTGGTACCAATCAAACACACCCTTAGAAAAGATTGTTTATCTCCATCAAGTGATGTAAAGTTACGAAAATACGAAGGGGGCTCTAGGGGCTCTGGGGAGCTGTAGCAATGAAAGATGCGAAAACAAATAGATTTAAAGTTTATAACAGATTGTTTGGAAAAGTTGCCGGGAGTTACGATCCTTTTTGCCCGAAGGCTAAAAATAAACTAACGAACTACGAACATGAGCCTAATTTAAACTATTTTAACTACAAGCACCATCGAAATATTGTCAATAGTTTCATTAAAAAAAACTCATGTACGCGTTTAGAGACAACAGGTGTTCACGAAAAGTTGTTGTTCATAGATGTTGTTTACGCAATATCGGACAATTGGTGTTTTCACAAAGTAAGTTGTTTACCGCTAAATATGACAACAGTTGGTTACTTGAAATTGTCGACAAGGTTTATGAAAAACAACTATTATTCCGAGAAACAACTAAAAGAATCATTGTGTCATGTCTTTGTCTCCTGAATACAGCTATTTCCTCTCATGGAAAGAGGGCTGAGCCCCACAATTCCCCTTCCTCTACACCACAACTGCTCCAATAGACCTTAAGCTATTCTACAAAAGAATCTCGATCGAGCGATATTTTATACATTTTGTAGAAATCTGACGAATTTTCGAATGTACACAACAACATTGATAGAAGCTCTAACACCGCTCAATCGAATCTTTCAAATGAAAATGCATAAAAACATCGTTCGATCCAGATTATTTTGTAGAAATAGCCGAAAGGTCTATTGTTATCAAACAAAAGGTCTAGTGTTATCAAACAAAAGGCCATTGTTCTTCCTAACATTGAGATGCTGACGGTACCCCATCACTTCCTCAAACTCTACTATTCAGGGTCTTCTCAGCAGTAGCCAATTCTTATATTCCTTGAGAAAATATTGTATCATTACGATGTAAAGTTTATTTCCTAGCTGTATCATTTTACTAATACTGTATGCTTTGTTTTGAAAGCATTTTTACGCCGAATGACCCAAAAAATGTTTCCTTTTGATATAGCACAGTCGATGAAAGTCTATGGTCTGATTTTCCTCCTTAAAGCTTGGTCCTAAACTGGGCCCAAAAGCTAGCATCTTAACATGCATGTTTCGCATCCTCCCTGTCATATGCTATGTTAAACTTGTTCATGATCGTAGTATGGTTGTAGACAATCGTACTACAAAGGGGGTACTATTTGACCTTTTCAAGGGCTGTTTATGCTTATGTAGCAAGCAGCCGCAATTTCATTCCTTTCTGAAGTAAAGATTTATTGCAGAAAAATCTTATTTTCGTCATTGTTGGAAGTGTAGACCATTTGTTACAAATTGGCTTCATTTTTTACAGAAACTTAAGAATGTTTTTGGACAGAATGTTTTTCGGTATTTTGTCGCCTATAAAATATATTCTTAGCTCTTTTATGTCGCTTTGACCTTGTCCGGTCTTAGAAAAATCATTGAGATTATCGGAAAAACCAACCCAGGTCTATATTGGTCCTGAAATAACAGAATGACGTCAGCATGACCAAATCGGCCCAAACGTTCCAGTGCTATGACTTCGAAAGAGAGAAACTTCTTAATGGGTCATCCGGTACGCTTCCTATAAAGGTTATAATAATAACATTATCAAAGCTGTGTATACTCTTTACTTAGTTTTAGGTATCTTTTAAAGCGTTGTTATTATAATCAACATTCACATTTTTTAAAACGATAAAAATTCATTATAACGAATTAATACATTAGCTGCTTTCTTAAGTTTTAATAGAACTAAATTCATGCCTCGATGATAAAATGACAGCTTAGCTCTGAATAAAGTTTTTATATGAATCAAAAATAGAAATCAATTCCCTTCTCTTGTTTGTACCCTTTTGCCAGAAAAAAGGACGACCTTGATCTATGAGTTCTGCTTATTGAAAAAGGATTTTTGAGGAATTGATGATCGATTTTTTATCCGCTATAGGCTACATTTTGGCCAACGATTCAGCTCGTCGATTACGAGGTGTTGCCAAGGGCGTACGAGATTTTTATGGAGTGATATGCCCCTCGGTCGATGATACATCAAATAAAGGCTATAGACTTCAATTTTGGTTGGAGGAATAAGGTTAAATTTTCAAAAAGATTTCCAATAACATTGTTTATCAATTTTTCACCAAAAATCAATTTTCCATTATTGGCACAGAAATCAAGGTAATTTTTCTTTAAAATTCAAGGCTATTGGCTTGCATTTTGCACCAAAAATAAGAGGTCAATTTCTCACCAAAAATCAAGGCTATAGGCTTGCATTTTGCACAAAATATAAGGGGGTCAATCTTTCTCCAAAAATCAAAGCTATAGGCTAGCATTTTGCACCAAAAGTAAGGGGGTCAATTTCTCACCAAAAAATCAAGGCTATAGGCTAGCGTTTTGCACCAAAAATAAGGGGGCCAATTTCTCACCAAAAATCAAGGCTATAGGCTTGCATTTTGCACCAAAAATAAGGGGGTCAATTTCTCACCAAAAATCAAGGCTATAGGCTTGCATTTTGCACCAAAAATAAGGGGGTCAATTTCTCACCAAAAATCAAGGCTATAGGCTTGCATTTTGCACCAAAAATAAGGGGGTCAATTTCTCACCAAAAATCAAGGCTATAGGCTTGCATTTTGCACCAAAAATAAGGGGGTCAATTTCTCACCAAAAATCAAGGCTATAGGCTTGCATTTTGCACCAAAAATAAGGGGGTCAATTTCTCACCAAAAATCAAGGCTATAGGCTTGCATTTTGCACCAAAAATAAGGGGGTCAATTTCTCACCAAAAATCAAGGCTATAGGCTTGCATTTTGCACCAAAAATAAGGGGGTCAATTTCTCACCAAAAATCAAGGCTATAGGCTTGCATTTTGCACCAAAAATAAGGGGGTCAATTTCTCACCAAAAATCAAGGCTATAGGCTTGCATTTTGCACCAAAAATAAGGGGGTCAATTTCTCACCAAAAATCAAGGCTATAGGCTTGCATTTTGCACCAAAAATAAGGGGGTCAATTTCTCACCAAAAATCAAGGCTATAGGCTTGCATTTTGCACCAAAAATAAGGGGGTCAATTTCTCACCAAAAATCAAGGCTATAGGCTTGCATTTTGCACCAAAAATAAGGGGGTCAATTTCTCACCAAAAATCAAGGCTATAGGCTTGCATTTTGCACCAAAAATAAGGGGGTCAATTTCTCACCAAAAATCAAGGCTATAGGCTTGCATTTTGCACCAAAAATAAGGGGGTCAATTTCTCACCAAAAATCAAGGCTATAGGCTTGCATTTTGCACCAAAAATAAGGGGGTCAATTTCTCACCAAAAATCAAGGCTATAGGCTTGCATTTTGCACCAAAAATAAGGGGGTCAATTTCTCACCAAAAATCAAGGCTATAGGCTTGCATTTTGCACCAAAAATAAGGGGGTCAATTTCTCACCAAAAATCAAGGCTATAGGCTTGCATTTTGCACCAAAAATAAGGGGGTCAATTTCTCACCAAAAATCAAGGCTATAGGCTTGCATTTTGCACCAAAAATAAGGGGGTCAATTTCTCACCAAAAATCAAGGCTATAGGCTTGCATTTTGCACAAAAAATAAGGGGGTCAATCTTTCTCCAAAAATCAGGGCTATAGGCTTGCATTTTTCATAAAAAAATAAGGGGCCAATTTCTCCCCAAAAATCAAGGCTATAGGCTTGCATTTTTTACCCAAAACTAAGGGGGTTAATTTCTCACCAAAAATCAAGGCTATAGGCTTGCATTTTGCACCAAAAATAAGAGGTCAATTTCTCACCAAAAATCAAGGCTATAGGCTTGCATTTTGCACAAAATATAAGGGGGTCAATCTTTCTCCAAAAATCAAAGCTATAGGCTAGCATTTTGCACCAAAAGTAAGGGGGTCAATTTCTCACCAAAAATTAAGGCTACAGGCTTGCGTTTTGCACCAAAAATAAGGGGGCCAATTTCTCACCAAAAATCAAGGCTATGGGCTTGCGTTTTGCACCAAAAAGAAGGGGTCAATTTCTCACCAAAAATCAAGGCTATAGGCTAGCATTTTGCACCAAAAATAAGGGGGTCAATTTCTCACCAAAAATTAAAGCTATGGGCTTGCATTTTGCACCAAAAATAATGGGTCCATTTCTTCACAAAAAATCAAGGTTATGGGCTGGCATTTTGTACCAAAAATAAGGGGTCAATTTCTCAAAAAAAAACAAG
>REGM01000190.1:219221-262997 GCA_004194415.1 Aurelia aurita | reverse complement strand
AAGTCGAAGATTTTGAGGTAAACCAAGTCGGAGGGGCTACGGCGTTGGTACACCGATTGGAAAGCGCGCACATAGGCCCAGAAGATTACGAAGATGACGACGAACCCTACTCAGGTGAACCTTTGGCTGACCAAGAATGGCTTGACAGTTATTACAGTCTTCATTAGCTCCCTCAAACGCAGTTTCCTCTTGTTCTCCAAAATCTGAACAGAAATCAGGCTCGATATCATCATCAACGCATTCATTCAGCACTGCACTGTTGTGGAGGAGACAGAGCATCTCGTATAGCCTCATACAGAAATGAGATTCCATAAACTTATGCTTGAAACTAAAAAAATGCCTAAACAACAATATGTTCGAAGAATCCTTTTGAAAGAAATTTGATTTAATGCTCACTTGACGATGATCTCTCTTTGACTTTTCCCCGCTGCCCCATGCCTTAGGCCGAGCTGAAAGTTCCTCTTCTGGTGTGTAATATTGTTGGGTAAGGATGGAGAGAGGGAGTTGCAGACACGACTACATTTGGTGTATGGTTATCTGAACTAAATATAAATGGGCTGATCTACGTATTTACAAGATAAATAAACAATTACATAAGTACAAAGGTTAGGTTTAGTATTAGGTGCATTTGTGCATGTGTGCAAGTTAGCTTGAATATTACATCTCTCCCTTTGTTTTGAAATAAATATCAACGATTATATTGTTATGTTCAATTTGCGACTAGTAGTCTATTGCTTGAAAAATAGAGAATGATACCACATGTCCGTGCGATTCAATGTAGCCTTTCTTGTCTGGAGATCAGCCTTTCTTCTCCCTCTCTTCTCTTTGCCGTCTTACGTAACTTCAATTGCTTTATTGTTTTCAATTTTCTCCAAACTGCAACGTTCCTCGCATTCCAGAAGTCTCCTAGCATCAGTCGTTTGGAATTCGTTTCTGATGGCTGGCTACTGCAACCGTTTCTGCATATCAGCATCCCTCATCTTCTGTGACCGGATCTGATCAGTGTGTATTTTTACGATACACTGCCTCTTTATTCGGCTCTTTGCGAATAGGCCTAATGTTTTCCAAGTTTCTTAAGTGACACAACTCCTAGCTCTTCGTAGGTATGCTCGCTTAACAGCGTTACTATCTTGTGTCGTTTCTCCAAACTATAACCTCCTAAGTGTACAATGCGAACAAGATGTTGTACTTGACTGGGACTCTCGAACTTCGTTCCGCAGCTCTTCCGCAGCTTGTTTATCTTTCTGAAGTTCTTGTGATTTCTGGCCAACCTCTCCATACGGGCGGTGTATGCCAAGATGTGTCTTCTCTTCATAGCAGATTTATATCTGAAATGACTCTAGCGTTTCTTTATCCTCGTCGCCAATGTAATATCCTTGGGTAAGGACGGAGAGAGGAAGTTGCAGGCACGACTACATTCGGTGTATGGTTATCTGAACTAAATATAAATGGGCTGATCTACGTATTTACGAGACAAATGAACAATTACACAAGTACAGAGGTTAGGTTTAGTAACCAGGCAACGCTAAAAACCTCCTTTCAAAATCTTCAGCTTTAAAATGCTCTGAACAATAACAGATTGATTGACGAGTATTGCGATGGGGAGAAGTTCGCACGCTTCCTCTTCACAAAGTCAACCCATTGCTTTCTCCTCCTTTTCGCCGTAGCTCTTTCGTCTCCACAATACGGCAGTCGGTGTAGAGATATCCCTTTATCTCTGCTTGCTTTATATCATTTGTGTTTCCACATCCATAAACGACACAGCGGTCAGGCATTTTCAGATAATAAGCACGCATAATACACCACAAACCACAAATTCATTGCGAGAGCAACGGAGTGTTTACAAATCCTCCCGGATAGTTCGTCACAGGCCGCTAGCCCCATGCCTCCAGACCGAACGCGACTTTTTACCAATTCACCCCAAAATCGATACTTTCAAGATGAAAAATAGCTGAAAATAAGCCCCAAATAAAAAAAAGAACCCTTCCAATCAATTCAGCTATACTTTTTTAGTAATATGAGATGAAAAAATGTTTTGACTTCATATACACTTTAACTAAGATCTGGAAGCCATTACATACCTGCAGAGTTGTCTATACTATTATCAGATGTTTGCACGGCGCTCTTTCCGGATCCAGCTCTTCCCGATCCAGTCCTACCGGATCCAGTTCGGCCACTACCTCCTCTTCGTGACCCGCTTTGTGCTCTCTGAAATAAATTGATTGATTGAGTATTAGATTGATAGATTAATAGATTGATGGATTGATAAATTGATTAATCCAATTACTAAACAGAAAAGACCTTTCCCGGGTACCTTTACGATAGTGAGACCAAGGGTGATAAATCCCAAAGCGTGGAAATCGACGAAGGAATATCGATTATGCTTTCATGCTTATCAAAGATAAATCGTGCATCTCCAAGACAAACACTTGCTTGGGGGGAGTCAAAAAATTATGGGGGTAAAGGTAAATATTTCCCCTTTGTTCTATCCAATTAAATTCAAGAATCGGGAAAGGTCAAATCGTTGATCCTTCCACAGGGGGTCCAGGCGTATCCCCTAGCGAGTACCCTGGTTTTCATTTCTTTGCTTCCCTGTGATCCGGATTATGAAAACAACACCTGTGTAATTTGAGATCGAGTTACGTCATCGTTGCGGTCGAGCTGTCGTTGTTACAGCAGAAGACCACAACGATGACGTAGCCCGATCTCGAATTACACAGGTGTTGTTTTCATAATCAGGATCACAGGAAAGCAAAGAAACGAAAACTAGGGTACTCGCCAGGCGATACGCCTGGACCCCCTGTGATCCTTCTGCAAAATTGAAGATATGTTCTTTGGTTTAAGAACTCCAAAAATGTCCCACTTGCTAATTTTATATATGGTATTAAATTGGAACAAAATCCTCAGAACAAATTCGAAGAGACAAATAATCCTGCTACTCAAACGCAATTTTCAAATGGCAAATAAAATAAAAGGTAGCCACATACTTGTTCCCGCAGTTCCTTTGATTTTTCAGCTTTCTTTAATTTCACAGCGAATTCTTGAACCTCTTTGTCTAATCCTTGATCAGTACAAAGACGAACTAGGAACTTCAGACCTGCATCAAAACAAAATATATATTTATGGATTCAAAGATTTACTTGCTAAAATGACTGAAATTCAAGCAAAGAGTTTTCAGCCAAAAGGTATGAAAACGTTACGTTCAAATGGTCGTTTACCACAAGAAGGCCTATGAAAACAAAGGAGTACCTTCTCCAGCCATGGGTAGTTAGACACCGCAGGTGCTACTACGGAGGAGCGCCGCAGCTTGTATGCTTCTGCGGAGGAAGGAGTGGCACAGCTTTATGCTTTTGCGGAGGAAAAATGCTTATACTTGTGCGGAGGAACTACGTACATTGTTCCTCCGCAGAAGCATACAAGCTGCGGCGCTTCTCCACAGAAGCACACAAACGGTGTCTAACTACCCATACCCCAACAACGAATACGCCACAACTTTAGCCATAAAATGAGGAAGCAGGTAGTTTCAGCATCATTTTGCCAACCGGTGGTGCCGGTGGGTTGAAGGCAATCAACAGAGCTAAGTGAAGCAGGCTTTAAATAAACAAAAGAAGAGACACGTGTGCCTATTGTCTCTTTGTTTGAAGGTAGGCAAGCATCTTCGGTACCAACAAAAACAGAGTTGTCTTTTAATTTTTAACTCTGTAAAAGAAGAACAAAAGAAGAAGAGGCCTATTGTCTCTATGTTTGAAGGTAGGCAAGCATCTTCGGTAACAACAAAAACAGAGTTGTCTTTTAACTTTTAACTCTGTAAATTCATTTTAAGCGTTTTCTTAAGACTCTTGACCTATTAGTAAGAAACTTAAAAGGAATCTTAGCTAATAAAAGTGGCTCTGGCCATTCAAGTTCAAATTCTAGCCTATCAGTAACTGTCGACTTAGACCAGTTACTCAAATATGGTTCGATGCGTGTTAAGGCCTATTGTCTTTGCACGGCTACTTTTATCAAAGGCCTATATATGCTTAGATTCCCTTTAAGATGAATCATGGTTGCTGAAAGACTTGAAAACTGTACAAAAAGCAGGGAGACCACAGGACAACAACAGCTCGGCCGCAACGATGACGTAACCCGATCTCGAATTACACAGGTATTGTTTTCATAATCCGGATCACAGGGAAGCAAAGAAACGAAAACTAGGGAACTCGCTAGGGGATACGCCTGGACCCCCTGTGGGGAGACCACTGCTTGGAGGACAGGAAGAGGGGGGAATTATCTGATTAAAAGTNGAGGAAAAATGCTTATACTTGTGCGGAGGAACTACGTACATTGTTCCTCCGCAGAAGCATACAAGCTGCGGCGCTTCTCCACAGAAGCACACAAACGGTGTCTAACTACCCATACCCCAACAACGAATACGCCACAACTTTAGCCATAAAATGAGGAAGCAGGTAGTTTCAGCATCATTTTGCCAACCGGTGGTGCCGGTGGGTTGAAGGCAATCAACAGAGCTAAGTGAAGCAGGCTTTAAATAAACAAAAGAAGAGACACGTGTGCCTATTGTCTCTTTGTTTGAAGGTAGGCAAGCATCTTCGGTACCAACAAAAACAGAGTTGTCTTTTAATTTTTAACTCTGTAAAAGAAGAACAAAAGAAGAAGAGGCCTATTGTCTCTATGTTTGAAGGTAGGCAAGCATCTTCGGTAACAACAAAAACAGAGTTGTCTTTTAACTTTTAACTCTGTAAATTCATTTTAAGCGTTTTCTTAAGACTCTTGACCTATTAGTAAGAAACTTAAAAGGAATCTTAGCTAATAAAAGTGGCTCTGGCCATTCAAGTTCAAATTCTAGCCTATCAGTAACTGTCGACTTAGACCAGTTACTCAAATATGGTTCGATGCGTGTTAAGGCCTATTGTCTTTGCACGGCTACTTTTATCAAAGGCCTATATATGCTTAGATTCCCTTTAAGATGAATCATGGTTGCTGAAAGACTTGAAAACTGTACAAAAAGCAGGGAGACCACAGGACAACAACAGCTCGGCCGCAACGATGACGTAACCCGATCTCGAATTACACAGGTATTGTTTTCATAATCCGGATCACAGGGAAGCAAAGAAACGAAAACTAGGGAACTCGCTAGGGGATACGCCTGGACCCCCTGTGGGGAGACCACTGCTTGGAGGACAGGAAGAGGGGGGAATTATCTGATTAAAAGTCCCTGTGAAGCACAAAAATCGTTCTTAGGAGAGTATTGTATTTTGTTCCAAAATATTTCGAAAATGATCTGTACCTTAAAGATAATTGTGTTCTGCATTAAAACTGAGCACTTACATTCAATATTTTCAGGAAACTTTCGATGAATCTGTTTATATGCTTCTAAAGCTTGTTGATAATTTCCTGTTCTTCGATGACAACTTGCAACCATGAGCTGCCATTTCACTTCATTCGGCCTGCAGGAAAGATATCGTGTTTAAAACTACATATCTTTAAATAAAAAAAGACAATCAAATATTCCCTGGTTAAGCTACCGGTAAGTGCTAACTATGAAAGCCAACTTATAGAGTATTAAATCACGAGGGAAAAAAGGAAGCAAAAAAATTACTTGTATTTGAAAAATTGCTGCATTGGAAGCAAATTTTCGAGGAAATTCTTTAAAATTTGGGACCAAACTTCTTGCTTTTTACTTAGTTTAGTACGTCCCATATCTGTCTCTCTCAGTTCAACCATGGTTCAATCCAATACAGCTGTCTATAACAGTTAGCTGCCATTTCTCGTCCAGAAAAGGTTAACAGACCAATCAACCACATGCGTGGAAGCAGTTTCGCAACAGTAGTAAATCTAGATATTTGATTTCAAGCAGAATTAACACTTGGCTTAATTATATTTTCCTGATTTTCATAACAGTATAAGTGATGGACACAACCGAAATTAAGGTCCATGATGACACTCGTTGTTGGGGAGAGGTTTAGCAGAAAAACAAAACAGAGCAGTGCAGTGCAGTATAACTGGAATTTACACTGTTCCTAAGGACATTGCGATCGTTTCATTTAGGAAGCGGTCATAAATTATTACAGGGACAGGGGTAGAAGCAAATGAGGAGGGGTTTGAAAATTGTTATAGTAAATTTGTTGGGGTCTGAAAGATTTAGAGGAATTAATGGTGGGGTCTGAAAAAAGCCAAATATTTTAATATTTTCAAATATATTTTCAGTTCTGTATATTTTGTCCCTAATTACTTCTCAGGTATATTTAAAAAGCTAGATATTGGTTTCTTCTGTCTATTAAGTCTTCCTTGTTTTCTTCAATGTTAACATACCATTGTTACTTATTCAAGAAAATACTTAGTTACTCACATAGTTTTTAGCGTAGTTAGTTTTTAGTTTAGTTTGGTTTACTTAGTTTTGCTGTTTGGGGTCTGAAATTTTTTACAAAAATTAGATCGGGTCAGAAATTTTAAATGGCTTAGAATGTAGGGGTCTACAAATTTAGCACAAATTTCCGAAATGATTCCCACCCCGTTCCCTGTTATTGATAATGACAGCTCCCTTATCAAAGGCTTCAGCAAGAAAGTTGCAAGTGATGATAAACAGATACTTACTGAACTAGAGCAGCTTTGTCGAAATAATGCATTGCTTTTTCAATAAACTGGGCATCGACGTAATAAGCTCCAAGCCACGAAATAGTTTCGATGTTTGATGGGAAATACTTGAACGACTTGAAAAAGAAAGATTGAATACTAAATTGAGGATAGCCTTAAAATTATACCAAAAAACATTTGCTCCAATTGAATACCATGAAAACAACTAAAAATAAATGTCAGCCTCTTTAAAAGATACCTAAAGGTGGGTCGAAAAGGTAACCCTCAGGAGTGAAAAATTTCCGACAAAAATTTCTGAATGCAAGATTATGATTAAAATTAATACTGCATCATTTATAACATAAAAGACACTTAAGCAAAAATCAGCAGCTCTATCTGCAGAGAACAAGGATGTTTTTGAAAAAAGTGATCTCTCAAAAATTTATTTCTATGAAACGAGGATTGCTGACACAATACCGGGTAAGTAAAAAAATGAATATATGTTTGAAAGCCAGTAGCTCTTAAACAATTTATCAGATTCCTATAAACTAGTAATACTTGTGTAGCTAACATATGAACTTAGATAAGAAATTTAGTTTGTGAAAATCGGTTGTATCGTTCTCATATTACAAGCGATTTTAGCAAAATGCTCCCACTCCAAAACAGGCCTAAAATCCTCCTTCAAAACAGGCCTAAAATCCTTGATCAAATTTGCTAGCAATCCAGCTTCGTGATAATAGAAAAAAGACGAAAAAAGGCTGGATGGCAGTCCAAGTGTATACAATTATGCAGCAGCCTCTTTATATACCTAGTAAAGCTGCAGGGCGAGCTAAGTTGTTCGCAACTTTGATCAAGAATTTTAGGCCTTTTTTGAGGATTTTGAGATGAAGCATTTTCATAAAATCATCTGTAATTTGAGAACGATACCACTGATTTTGACAAAATAATTTTTCTTATCTAAGCTAATATGTTAGCTACACAGGTATTAATCAGTCCATGGGAGTCTGAAAAATTGTTTCAGAGCTACAGGCTTTTAAACGTCTCAACATTTTTCTGACTTTTAATCTGCAACTCGTTAAAAGTACTTACATCGTAATAATATTGAAATGCTTGTGACTTCTCATTTTCTTGATCATATATTTCCCCAAGCTTTGATAAAACAGATGGGTCCGTCGGAACGATTGAAAGCAATTGATGGTACCTATGAAGAAAAATAAATTAAAGCTGGGGTAACTATTGTTATCATGACATGTAAAGCAACATGCTTTTGGAGCTAAATTTGATTTTGTATTATTGAGAAAGCTTGCAGAAGGATAAGAATTTAAGGTTCTCGTTTACCAATCTTCTTGATGGGTTGGGAAATGGTGCTTGAACTGGCTTTGAAGTTGTGCGGCATCTCTGTGCTTATTTCATGGAATGATATGCGTACTAATGATTCCCAGAATTGGGAGTCCATATTTTTTTTTTCTTTCTTTTAAATCACTATTAGTTTAGTTAGAGAGAAAGAGTTAGAGGAATCATGTTCCCCTTCCATTAAATTAAAATTAAGGAGTCAGATAGAAAAACAAAAATTACAGCACTTACCACTCCATAGCTTCTGGAAGATTTTCTGCCTTTTCATATCTTAAGAAAGGTCAAAGAAAAATGGGATGGTTTTTCACGAAAATTATTGGATTAAAAGGACAATTTCAATAACAGGGATCTTCTACGTTCAAGCATTCTCTTGTACATTCTCGATAGTCTGTAAAAAAAACTGGGCAATAATCGATAGGCTTGATGGAGCCTTCACATCGACTTTGAGCCCTAGCTATACAAAACTGAAGAGCAGTAATTAAATCGTGTTTACAAGAGAACTATCGAAAGCAAATTCTATGTCACTGAGCTATCCTTTTCTTATTTCTTGTTTCACTATGTGGAAATTAATCCAAGTTTTATTCGCTAAAATCTGGCGGCCACGAAAGTGATTTGAAAACGATTATAGACTGTTGCATGAAACTGATTGACAATTTTTTCGATTCTCTTTTATTTCTTCTCTGACAAGCAATTAGGAGCTAGAGTCTTTAGTCGAAGCTAAATCGAGTATGAAAGGATACAGATGCCCTAACTGGTAAAGTACTTGTGGGTTATTTGGAATTATGGCTTGTAATTTATGGAAACAATCCAATGCATCTTCGATCTTTCCTAACTTCTTGTGAACAAGTCCTGGAATAAAAAATGAAACAATTTAATATGTAAGAATGGGCACCTGGCCTGAAAGCTCACCAGAGTTCTTTGTAGGTGTCTTAAGCTACTAATTTGTTATTAGATCGGTAGTGAGTATTATTAAAAGCTTGTCTGCTAAATGGTGTTCATGCTTTTAGCTAACGTAGATATTTGTATAGTTGTTAATGGCTTCAATTTTGATGAAAATGAATATCGACGAAACTAAATGATATCACATGGCAAGTAAACGGATTTTGAAGGCTTGACAGGTGCAAAACAGCTATTTTTCAGTCGGCAAACTGCAATCTGAACGGGAATACATTTTTTACAGAGTTCTACAAAGGCGAAAAATGTCCAAAACTCTGGTACAAAAACTGAAAATCATTAAATATCTTTCAAAAGCAAAATTTTTGCAAACAGAATTGTAAAGTTTTGTTGCTGTACTTAATGTTATTCTTGAGTCCAATTCACAAAATAATATATTCAAAGAAGCTTATTTGTGTTACATTCTTTAAAATTACAGAAATTTTAAATGTTGTCCAAAAAAGCAGCCGATTAAGAACCTGTTGTGTATGTGCTCGCGATGCCTAAGATCCGCTGCGACCTAACGCAAGAATGAGAGAGCGCACTAAAAACAAGACGCCATGTTTTCACTCCGAACCTGAACTCTTCTACCTGATACCGAGGCTAATACATCATGGTTTCCTAATACACTATAGAATCCTGAGTTCAAAAACGAGGAAAGAGTTTTGAAAAATAAGAAACGTCTGGTAGCACCAGTTGCTCAAAGTTCCTCAACAGAAAATAAACAAATTAACAAGAAAAGCCTCTAATTTTGATAGTTGTTTTTAATTCAGACAACAATGGAATACAGTCTACAACGGCTCTAAGATGTAACAAAATTATAGATTTCATTACAGATTTACGGTTTGTTCTCTCAACTCATGGATAAATTTATAAACTTGGTCCAATAACCCACAGGAACCCCTGGAAAATGTATAAGCCCCCATCCCCCGCAATGATATAGAGTCCCTAGTCCCTAGCCTCCTGTGCAATTGCGAAATTATGACAATTGCAAAGGAGGCTAGGGACTAGGGACTCTGTATCATTGCGGGGGATGGGGGTTATACATCTTCCAGGGGTCCCTGTGATTAACCACAGCGCTAATTATTTCCTCGTGTTTAAGTCGGAGGGGTCCCAGTGGACACTGTTCTTGTAGTGCCCCCCTTGAGCTGTATTTAAATTACAAAAAAGCATTATGTGTAACGCAACTTTGATAGACATTTCTTTTATCTAAGTTTGAATGAAAATGGCATACAGTAACAGTAACACCTTTTTGCACGCCAAATGATGGTTGATCAGACCGTGAACTGAGAATTGTCCATGACCTGAGTGAACAGACAGTTCCACTACAAGGTGTCGTGAATATTTCTACATACCAAGGTTGAAAATTGCTTCTGTGCAGGATGCCTCAATATTCAATGCCTCTTGGTAGGACGATCTCGCTTTATCAAAATCCCCGCTCTTAAATGAACAATTGCCTTTGTTGACAAGAGCTGCAAGAAAAAAATGACTGGGCATTAAGTCATAATATCTGGAGATAGAGAACAAAGGAGAAAAATGATACGGTTCATTGCAATGCAGTTTAATACAAAAAATAGAATCTAAAATAATACAATGCAATACAGTAAATCCCCGCATATAAGAACCTACAAAAATAAGAACCTACACAAATAAGAACCTAAAGCCTGTTTTTCCTAAATTATGCACCTCGTAATTAATAACCTGTTTCAGTTTGATGGAAAAACATGTTCTTATGACAAGGGTAATAAAATTAATTTGTTGATTGTCCTTATTAAGGTGGTTTTTGTCCAAGTTGGCTGTTAAAATATAAACCTCGTCCTCTGTTATTTGCAAGCTTAGAATTAGTTATTTGGTCCCTATTAACATTGCGAAAACAAATAACAGGGCTGAAAATCTCTTGGTAATGACCCCTAAGAGGTTTACACAAGGGATCCTTCAAATAAGAACCTTTAAGAACCATTATACCCTCAAATTAACATAAGAATCTTGACAATAAGAACTTAATTCAGCCTGGCTCTCAAAAATTAGGTTCTTGTACGCGGGGATTTACTGTACAACAGAGGTGAATAAAAAATTGAAGTGTTGTGAAAATGCTTGAAAAAGGACTAAAATCATTGATGAATTTTGCCAAATGTTCAGCTTTAGAATGATGGTAATTGCTTCATTTACCCTGTCATAAGCTATTGCTTTCGATAAAAATTTTCAGGAAAAGCTTCTGCAAAATGGTCCATAATTTTTGGATGTTATGACCGATTTAAACAACAACAAACTTTGTCACATCTAAGCTAGCTTCCACAACCAAATGATCCATCGTATATTGAAATTAGTTGATGAATTATGGTTGTACAGTAAAACTGCGATAGTTTTTCCTGATTAATCCATATACAATGAGTTCCAATACAATCTTTTGCAATACAATCAGTAGAATCTAAAGCAATAAGAATACAATAGAAACAATACAATAAAACAAAACAGTGAACAATGAAAGTGTCACTCACCCGCAGGGTTATAATGATCAGCGTCAATTGCTATGTCAGCATGTTTTTCTGCCTGCGGAGTGTCTCCTTCCTTGAGGTTGAAGAAAAGCAAAGATGTCAACAAAGAAATGATATTGAATAATCTCAAATTTACTACGGAAGAATAGCTGAGAATGAAAGGACCGCAATGAAATAATAGCTGCAAATACCGGGTGACCCAAAAAAAAGTACAACTTTTTGAAAAATCATCAAAATCAACTAAATATTTTCAGGAATTCAATTTCAGTAAGACCTTTAAGAGCGTTTGAAGAAAATGAGAGTCACAGTCGCGGCCTATCCTCACCCTCAGCAAAATAGTCAGGTAATTAACGAGCTCTCCATACACAAAAACAAGGATCATTTTTGGAGCTACGAAAAATTGTCAAATGTCAGGTAACAAAAATTTGAAAAATATATGAAATTTCACAAAATAAAAATCACAAGTATCTTACCAGAAAATAGAGGAAAGACAAGTTCACTGCAGCTTGTGAGGCCATCTTTGAATCTTTCTTTTCAAATGTTTTTAGAGTATCGATCGCCTAAAAAAATGAAAAACTTCAAAATCAATTTTAAATGCATGGATTTCAAGTTTATAAGCTTCAATATGCACATATATGACTTTATTGAATGAACATTCGTCTTGATTTCTCCATGAGTTTCAGGTCACGCCGCGTCGTTGGAAGATTTCTTAGTGTTTGATAGAGCTGACAATGATTTCCATTTGCTCATTCATGACTGTCTACATATTTTACGTG
Organism: Aurelia aurita; assembly: GCA_004194415.1. Lineage (NCBI taxonomy): Eukaryota > Metazoa > Cnidaria > Scyphozoa > Semaeostomeae > Ulmaridae > Aurelia > Aurelia aurita. The sequence continues at coordinate 250,870 of REGM01000190.1, read as the reverse complement.
ATCGTCCTTCACTTAATTTCCAGCAGTCCTCCATTCCCTTAGTTCTGTTCTGAAAATGAAGCACAGTCCTGCTTTGAAACGTTAAACTTAACAAAAAAATGGCCTAGTCTTAACTAATATAATAAAACTGGATTTGTCTACCGGAATGTCACTATTTTTTATGGAAATGTCGTCAACTTGAATTTGTCTCTTTTTTGGATTTGTCAACTTGAATATGATTCGGAAGGACTGAAATATGAATAAAATGATAATCGTCGCAATCCTTGTTCTTCCATGAGTTTCGCTCTCAGTTCCAACGTTTACGGTCATTGAATTCACATGCGTGACCAATCGGTATATTTGCTTTTTAGACGATGATTGAAGTTCATAAATATGAACATAAGATTCTTTTGGATGATTACAAAGTCTGTCCTGACCTATGATTGTGCAATCGAGACTTTAGCGTTCTCCCCGTATCTGCCTGCCGAGGTCCCAAGAAACAAACAAGCATAAGAATCCCTGATGGGCCCTGATTGCAGCACGAAAATCTGTTTATCGAAGCCCGCATGCCACAAATGATCCTTGATGATGTCTTTTTTCGCTATTTTGCAAATCTGCCAACAATAATCTTCGACATTCTAAGGACAATTCAGAGCTGCCCATCTTTCATTGATATGAGCAAGGCGTGTTCTTGAGTCGGCAAAACATACACATCGAGTGAAGGGTTTCTGATGCCTCGATGGGGTCGACTTTTATCTTAGAGCCTGTTTGTGAAATGAAACAAGCTGTAAAGGAAAATAAATACCGGTGCCCAAAGTACTGTTTTTCAGCCTGGCCCCTCGCACTTCAACCGACACCGATATGGACACAGAGATAATCGAATCTGAAGCATCCCCCTTGTTTCATATAATTCCAACATGAAACAATCAAAATAAAACATTTTCTGGCACAAATAAAAATTGCTCAGTATCTGCGGGGCATTAATACAAATTTGGTCTAAATGATTCTAAATCATCATTAATGATCCTGTTTTTCGAACGCTCGCCATAAAGCATGAAAAAGGCCGATGTCAAGTTTTCCTTGGTTTTCTATGCGCAGGGGGGATAATTGCGTGCCAAACGCACTTTTTTTGTCTTTGTGCTACTCATCTGCGATAACATGCTGATCAATCACACTAATGCGTTACTGACTGACTGACATCGAAGTCGCTTCTTAGATTACAAAGTACTTTGTAATCAAAAATTACCTTTGAAAAGTCCTTCATCTTCAAATATGTTATTGCTTTCGTGATTTCAAGTTCATTTGCCAGTTCAACATATATTGAGTTTTTCACAGAGTCCACGCACCTGGGAAGAACGAAGGGAAATAGAAAGGCTTCTTAAAGTCCTTTAGATTAAGATGAGTTGGGGAGCGGTGGCTGAATACAAATAGGGGACCATCAAAATGAGACACAGATGACTTGTTAAAAGCAGTTGCTGGATGGAAAATGTTCAACAACAGAGTACCAAAAACTATATACGTAAAATGAATAGATTTGGTTTTTAGATCATCCTAAAATCTAACAAAAGACAATTATAAATACGACATGAGCTGCTAGCAGAAGGAAAGAACAATGTGTTAAGTTGATCATACTACAAGTAGCTGTAACAATCTTTTAACAGTTTACATAACCATAATGATACAATGACGACACAAAAATAGTGAAGGGGTTGAAGCTACGCCCAACGCAAGATATCACCGATATATATTACCTGTTGCCTGTTGGTCGCGACTACCTCTGATAAATTTGCGGATAGACATCTCCACTGTTCTCTGTTGTTTGCTTTCTCTCGCGCATTGTGTAATGTTCCTTTGCGTCCATATATTAATATAGTAATAATTAAATCACTTCATTTTCGTGATACACTGAATCGTTGCTTCTTAAATTGTTCTGTTATTCATTGATTTAAAGTGAACCCCTCCCAAAAAGGAGCAAGCCACACTAAGTTTCAGGATCAAGTATCCACGGATCTAGACCAGGGATTTTTTATATTTGACCGAAGAGATCTCTGCGCATCAAATCGAAAAAGATTTGATGGAATACAGAGTGAATTTTGAAAGAAAGGGTTACAGCGTTGTATTCAAATTTATTCTACATTGTAAAAGGGTTAATTATGTCGTCTTATAGATAAACAACATTATTAACCCTTTTACAAATGTAAAAACATGTTGAATACAATGCCATAACCCTTTCTTTCAGAATTTACTTGATTTTGGCATTTCTGGAGAAGTGCTGTTTTTGAAACAACCACCTAGTCTGCCTTTCCTGTGCCATAAATCTGCAACCATTTGTCAGATTGACGCAAACAAGGTCTCAAACTCTAGGCTGACGCCTAACTTATGCAACTGCGCAAAAAACGAGACAATTGAAGGTACAGCTTCTCAACAGCACCCACACAAAACGGGCATAACTTTTATGGGACACTTTGCAGTAGATTAGCTAAATGCTTTCATTGGTTTACTATGTAGGCTTCTGTCAATCTACAAGAACAATGAATAATTTCATTGGAGCTTCGTGTCAAGTGATGCACTCCTATAGTTATGTCCATTAACATGAGAGCCTTACCAGTCAAATCCAACATCAAAGGATCCCTCAACAACTGGTGCAATCAACTTTGCTGCTGCAACAATGCATTTGTCAGCAGTGGCTCTCCTACAAAGAAACAGATGAAATTCATAATTTTTGAAATTTTCTAATTTTTAAGAAACTCACAGTTTTTGAAAGTATTTCAGCAGGCATGTAATACACAGAGTAATTTAACATCGCTTTAACTAGAGTAATAACTTCACATTTGCTAATTTTAAACAAGAACAGCGATTTAGAAGAGAGCAGGAAGACTAAAATTCATGCAAATTTACAACGGTTGCATTTAGGGCAAACAGTGTGATATTGAGTATCTTTCAATGCTATTTTACTTCAGCAAGGGTATGGAGATCCTAACGTGGCTATTTTATTTGAAAAGTAGGAGAATAGTTGCACCCTCCGGAATATGATAAGGAGCACCAAAGATCTATAGAAAAGATCTTTCAAGAGTTGAACAGCATAGGTTTCAAATCTTTAAAAAGGTCCGTGTAAAATTCTATGATCTATTTCTTTGAATTGAATGGCTCGACAGGAACTTTAGCTATTTTGTTATAGTTCTACTGTTGGACTTTTCAGAAATCTTCCATATTTTCAGAATTATTGGATTTTATTTCTTTCTTAAGAATTCAAGAAACATTTTTAAAAAATTTTAAAACTTTGCGATTTCTAAACTTTTTGAGGAAACAGAATAATTTTCTAACAAAAGTTAGTTAATGAATGTCTACAATATGGTATCAAGCACAAGTCTTCCACTCTTCTGGTTTACGATTTAGAAATCTGATGACGTCACATCCTCAAAAGAGTTGAAATATAAATTACGAAGTAATTTCGAAAAATATTCAAGATTTCCGAAAAGATAAACGGTATGATTATAGCAACGTAGCTAAAATTTCTTTCAAGCCATTCAATTAAAGGAAATAGGTCATAGAATTTTACACCGACCTTTTCAAAGTATTCTAAAGATTTGGAACCTATGCTGAGTTGAACTATTATCCGCCAAACTTTCTTTCCCTGAAAGCATATGATAAGAATACCTTTGCTTCTCCCAATGTCGCAAAGAGTCACNAATCCCTCCCAAAAAGGAGCAAGCCACACTAAGTTTCAGGATCAAATAGCCACGGATCTAGACCAGGGATTTTTTATATTTGACCGAAGAGATCTCTGCGCATCAAATCGAAAAAGATTTGATGGAATACAGCGTGAATTTTGAAAGAAAGGGTTACAGCGTTGTATTCAAATTTATTCTACATTTGTAAAAGGGTTAATTATGTCGTCTTATAGATAAACAACATTATCAACCCTTTTACAAATGTAAAAAAATGTTGAATACGATGCCATAACCCTTTCTTTCAGAATTTACTTGATTTTGGCATTTCTGGAGAACAAAAGAAGTGCTGTTTTTGAAACAACCACCTAGTCTGCCTTTCCTGTGCCATAAATCCGCAACCATTTGTCAGATTGACGCAAACAAGGTCTCAAACTCTAGGCTGACGCCTAACTTATGCAACTGTGTAAAAACGAGACAATTGAAGGTACAGCTTCTCAACAGCACCCACACAAACGGGCATAACTTTTATGGGACACTTTGCAGTAGATTAGCTAAATGCTTTCATTGGTTTACTATGTAGGCTTCTGTCAATCTACAAGAACAATGAATAATTTCATTGGAACTTCGTTTCAAGTAATGCACTCCTATAGTTATGTTCATTAACATGAGAGCCTTACCAGTCAAATCCAACATCAAAGGATCCCTCAACAACTGGTGCAATCAACTTTGCTGCTGCAACAATGCATTTGTCAGCAGTGGCTCTCCTAGAAAAGAAACAGATGAAATTCATAATTTTTGATATTTTCTAATTTTTAAGAACTGAACAATTTTTAAAAGTATTTCAGCAGGCATGTAACACACAGAGCAATCTAATATCGCTTTAACTAGAGTAATAACTTCACATTTGCTAATTTCAAACAAGAACAGCGATTTAGAAGAGAGCAGGAAGACTAAAATCCATGCAAATTTACAACGGTTGCATTTGGGGCAAACAGTGTGATATTGAGTATCTTTCAATGCTATTTTACTTCAGCAAGGGTATGAAGATCCTAACGTGGCTATTTTATTTGAAAAGTAGGAGAATAGTTGCACCCTCCGGAATATGATAAGGAGCACCAAAGATCTATAGAAAAGATCTTTCAAGAGTTGAACAGCATAGGTTCCAAATCTTTAAAAAGGTCCGTGTAAAATTCTATGATCTATTTCTTTGAATTGAATGGCTCGACAGAAACTTTAGTTATTTTGCTATAGTTCTACTGTTGGACTTTTCAGAAATCTTCTATATTTTCAGAATTATAGGGTTTGTTTTCTTTCTTAAGAATTGAAGAAAGTTTTGAAAAAATTAAAAAACATCGTAATTTCTAAACTTTTTGAGGAAACAGAATAATTTTTAAAAAAAACCTTGTTTATGAATGTCTACAATATGGTATCAAGCAAAAGTCTTTCAGACTCATGGTTTATGATTTAGAAATTTGATGTCGTCACATCTTCAAAAGAGTTGAAATATAAATTACGAAGTAATTTCGAAAAATATTCAAGATTTCCGAAAAGATAAACGGTATGATTATAGCAACGTAGCTAAAATTTCTTTCAAGCCATTCAATTAAAGGAAATAGGTCATAGAATTTTACACCGACCTTTTCAAAGTATTCTAAAGATTTGGAACCTATGCTGAGTTGAACTATTATCCGCCAAACTTTCTTTCCCTGAAAGCATATGATAAGAATACCTTTGCTTCTCCCAATGTCGCAAAGAGTCACTTCTGATGATTTCAACAAGAAGAGCTTGCTGTGGATCTTCCTAGANTTTATTTATTATTTATTTATTTATTTATTTATTTATTTATTTATTTATTTATTTATTTATTTATTTATTTATTTATTTATTTATTTATTTATTTATTATTTATTATTTATTATTTATTATTTATTATTTATTATTTATTATTTATTATTTATTATTTATTATTTATTTATTATTTATTTATTTATTTATTTATTTATTTACTTATTTACTTATTTACTTATTTATTTATTTATTTATTTATTTATTTATTTATTTATTTATTTATTTATTTATTTATTTATTTATTTATTATTTATTTATTTATGTATTTATTTATTTATGTATTTATTTATACAAATAACACAACGAAAAATAAAACAGAATACATCAAATTTAATTGGATCTAAGAGTTGACTTTCTTATAAAGAATTTCTTAAAAAATACGTGTCTTAGACGATATTATTTTTCCAAAACATCCAGATAAAACAAGGAAAAGAATCCGAAGAAGACTTTAGTTCAAGATCAAAAAAGGAATCTCTTAGTTACCTCATTTCTTTGTGTGTATTAGGTATCTGATCCAATGCCATTCTATACTGTTTAATCGCCTGCGAGTATTTCCTTTGCTCAAAATAAATATTTCCCATATTAACTCTCAGTCTGCCTGCATTACTGAACATTTTATTTCTGACTATAACTTGGTATGAGTTGATTGCTTCTTGGAACATCTGATTCGAGTGGTATTGGTTTGCTAAGTTGAACAAGACCTAGAACGAATAAACCAGTGTAAAGATACTTTATGTCCGGTTCTTTCACTGCACTCATCGACAAATAGTAGACTTGCTCCAAGTCAATTCCTTGGTCTATCAGCGCTCAATAAAACATAATAACTTCTGCGGGGGCGTCAATCGTGACGAGGTCGCTGCGAAGGAGAAACTTCGTTTCTCGTTTCTCCTTCGCAGCGACCTCGTCACGATTGACGCCCCCGCAGAAGTTATTATGTTTTATTGAGCGCTGATAGACCACGGAATAGACTTGGAGCAAGTCTAACAAATAGAAGCTTGGCTCATTAACAAACAGCGCTAAATATTTCTCGTGCTTCATGTAAGAGAGATCCCAGGGGTCCCAGTGGAAACAGTTCTTGTAGTCTCCCTTTTGACCTGTCTGTTAGATCACATAAGAACACTGCGTATGACAGAACCTTCCAGAAACTTCTTTTATCTACCGGATGAGCAAAAAAAATCATGATCGCACCTTGCTTTTAGGCTGTGTCGTAGTTCGATCTTTTAGGCCTTGCTTCCTTTAAACCAAACGTTGTCAACAAAATGTTTGAAAAAGACCAAGGTATCTTTGAATTCAAGATATTTGAGTACATGATTTCTTCTTGGAATCAAAAGCATACTTCCGTTTGATTGTTGTACTTCATTACTCAGCAGCACTTGAGTAGTGTCTAGACAGAGGCCTAGTTTTATAAAATTTGCTGTGAAATTTTCACGAAGGCACAGGAGATTCCCAGCGATAAAAACAACGAGAATTTGCGCACCTTCTAAGAAACTCTTAAGAAAATTGCAGTTCTCAAATACGAGAATCTTTAAAAACACTTTCGGTACTGGGTGAAATTCTTAGTTTCTTATAAAGATACGCTTGCACCACACGCGATGTGTTTGAAAAAGTTTATATTAGACGTATTGAAGGGGACTCGTGATTATTCATTAGTAGCTATGTTTTCGACAGGCGCTTAAACATCTCATCAGACCAGCAACCAGCCAAAAAACCCACAGACAGGAAAAAAGTCTCAACAAAATCTATCATTTATCACCTTCAAAGCAATCAAGTTGTCAGGTCAAATTTAGGTCCATCCAAACATGTCGATGATAGATAAGGTAAAACATGAAATATTTAACTTACAGAATATTTTATATCAAGATTGATTTGGTCAGTTAGTGCAAGTTTAGATCAAGTTGTCAGGTCAAATCTAGGCCCATCAAAACACGTCGATGATAGATAAGGTAAAATATAAAACATTTGATTTACAGAATGTGTGATATCAAGATTGATTTGGCCGTGGAGAAGTAAAGATTTAACTTACAGAATATATTATATCAAGATTGATTTGGTCACTTATTGCAAGTTTAGATCAAGTTGTCAGGTCAAATTTAGGCCCATCAAAACATGTCGATGATACATAAGGAAAAAACATATAATATTCAACTTACAGAATATGTGATATCAAGATTGATTTGGCAGTGGAGACGTAAAAGATTTAACTTACAGAATATATTATATCGAGATTACTTTGGTCATTTAGTGCAAGTTTACATCAAGTTGTCAGGTCAAATCTAGGCCCATTAAAACATATCGAGATCAAGATAAAAGAATCGTAAAAGATTCAACTTACAGAATATGTTATATCAAGATTGATTTGGTCATTTAGTGCAGCTTGCTCACGTTGCCTGCAAAGAGCTCTTTCTTTTCTCCCAGCATCTTTTGCCTTTTCCAACGCCTTGAAGAGATAATAGAGACATAAAAAATTATGTCTAGGGCAATAGTAATATGAAACAGCACTGAAAACCTTAGCTTTCACCAATCTGCTTTTGCACCTTCGCCTTTACTATTCGCATTTTACCTTTTTGAAAAAGCAACACTATCAGTAAGAAAATACCGGGTGTCCCATAGTTAACTTGAACATAGATGCCTTGTTTGTCGATATTGGTGCTCTGAGAGTAGATATATTAATCTTCAAAGGACAAATTTGCCTCCACCTCGAAACCAGAGCTTTGGCGTTTTGGCCTAAGCAAATCCTTAAAGCACAGCGAATAAGTCAACAATAGACTTGACAAATTTGAAACAGGAGGAGAAAAATTAAAACTGCACAACAAAGGCGTTTCACAAAATACAATTTACGTGACTCTTATCATCAAGGGAGCTCCGAAGTAAACTTTATTCATTTTAAGTGAAACAAATTGTGGATATTGGTTAGGCCAAAAGGCCAAAGCTCTGGTTTGGAGTTAGAGGCAAATTTGTCCTTTGAAGATTTATATCTCTACTCTCAAAGCACCAATGTCAACAAACAAGGTATCTATGTTCAAGTTAACCACAGAGTAATGTTTTGAAAATGATTTCGGATTTATTCATGCTAAATTCTGATCGTTAGGGTTGACCAAATCTGCATACTTTTTTTTGGGACACCCGGTAGGTCGACCGAAGTCGGAGGGTTGTATTCATTGTAGAGTATTTTCTTTTAGCGTAAAGTAGGGTACAATGTTTGCAATGTAATTGAATTGGCATATAAAAACACCGGGATTTGAACCCAAGAACTTCTCAGTTCAGTTTTAATTTTAAAATTCCACAACACACAAAAATCCTTTAAACAAAAACAACAATTAACTAAAATTATAACAAGTTGCAAAAGACAACAAAAAAGTTAATATCAATTATTACAGAAATACGAGATTTGTATGCACAGAAATTTCTTAAGGAGCTCTCTCTGTAGATAAACTAATCGAGGAGCGAGCACTCTTCCACTCTACCAAGCGAGCACTCTTCCACTAGGCTACGCTACGTAACCCTTTTAACCCTAACAACACTATCAACCCGTTTTCCAATGTAGAAAACATTCAAACACAGCGCTAAAAGCGTTTATTTCAATATTTACTTTATTTTGACATTGTTGAAGAATAAAAGAACTGCTGTTTTGAAAGTAACCACTTCACTTATTTTGAATTTCTTGTGCCATAAATCAGCAGCCACTTTTCAGATTGACTCAAACAAGGTCCCAAACTCTACGTTGAAGCATATCTTTATCGGACGAGCATGACCTCAGAAATATCATCTAAGGTGCCACGTGTTTCAAGTCATACAAGGACCGATGCATTGATTCAAAATTGACGAATAAGCGGCACTTATTCATGAAGACCCAATCATACTAACATCTTTTTCGTCTGACTCTCATCTGAGTATGAAGCGTCAGATAATATCCAAACGATGAAATGAGAATTTAAACCCAGCTGTTTTTTTTAGATAAACCAATCAGAAACATCCGAGATTAGATTGGTATTGTTTTTTAACACGAATCAGAGCTGCATAAAACAGCCCTGGACCAATGAGAATTACTTGAAGGGTCCGAGTGAAAAACGAATTATTTCAGTCTACACAGCACCAGTTTTCTGGCTTTGATGTGAACAGATTCCAAAACACCTAAATGAAAACACAACCTTGCACTATCAACCATGGGTGGTTAGACACTGCATGTGTGCTTCTATGGGGGAGCGCCGCAACTAATATGCCGCAGTTGTACTTACATTGCCCTCACGATAAGAGTGATTTCCTTCTGTATAAATAATGTCTTTTTCTGTTTCCTATCCTTGTGTCAGCAGCCAATTTGAAAGTTCTGTTGTTAAGGAGGCTCTGTTGTTAAGGAGGTGAATTTGTCCTCCGCAGAGGCATATTAGTTGCGGCGCTCCTCCATAGAAGCACACATGCAGTGTCTAACCACCCATGTATCAACATAATCCAAAACCAGTTGTCGTCATACTTTTTTGCACAGTCTAGGTTCTTTAGACGGACTACGGAATCACGGACCATGGAACTGCGGAACATGCGGAACAAATAGAGAAACCTCGCGGAGGAGAGTAGTTCTTCAGAAAATGCTGGCCTATGGCAGAATTACAATGTTTGTGTGTAGTTTTGGGTTTGCAAGGCCGAGGTTGCTCTCTCTGGGAAATTGTTTTTGGCGGATACTGGATGGAACATGCTGTTTATCCTATCAACTAATCGTCAGTTGAATAGAAATCACTGTGGCATTGGCATTGGCATGAAATCATCTCTAGTTGCAAAGATCATGGGCAATTCGGAAATCATCAAAAATACTTTCAATTGCAGTGTATACTGCACGCTGCAAAAGTTGAATTTATTTCTCCTGTCGAAAGACGTCGAAATTAAATCTAATTGAATAAGTTACAAGTTATGGAAATAAAAAATGAAGTCAACAAACAATATTTAGATTGAAGGATTAGCGACTTACAAGTTGAAGATCTCCTGCTTCGTTCGCGTGACAACTTTCTTCAATGAGTTCGTTAACTTTCTTTTCAAGTTGCCTTATTTTCTCTTCTGGCCTAAATTTAATCAAGACAAATTTAATCATTCAGTTTGCACGAGAATACGACACTGCGAAATACGACACTGCGTAACCGTCAGAATACGACACTGCGAAATTGTGTGAAGAGACAAATGATTCAAGACGACATTTTTTCACGCTGGTTATGTCAAGCTGCTAAATCTTCCAATAAAATAACGCGGAGACTATAGTATGACTGTCCACAGTCAAAAAGCATTGCCTTGTCAGTTGTTTCTTTCGTTGAAAATTTTCATAATCAGGAAAACGCGCCTCCAAGAAAATGTTTTGACAATACAAAGCTTCCTACTTCCATTGTTATGTCAGTACGACATTGACTCCAAAAGCTTGGCTCATGAGCTCGAATCTTGCTTGAGGATACTTACCACTTTAATTTCCAACGTGATTTTAAATTTTTTAAATTTTCAGAATTCGCTCACCAATGTCTTACTTGCATGATATTTCTTGCTATAGTCCTGTCTTACTTGGTCCCATAGTTCAGTTCCCCCTCTTAATCGACCATGTTGTCATCTTGTAGCTCAAGCAAGCACCTTTCTTCGGTCAAACTTCCCTGTTCCTTCTCTCTTTCCTCCTTGCCGTTATATTTTGCTATCAGCTTCCCTTCTGATCGCATTTCCTCACTTGTATGAGCTGTTTGTCTCAGAGCCTTTCTTATATACCTCAGTTACAAGTTCGTAATGTTCGTCAGACACTCGTTGAGTTACCTGTCACTGACAAGTTAGGTACAAAGACGAAGCCTAAGTGATCTTTCCCTGACCTATCACCTTCAGCCCTTAACTGATCAATAACCTTTGATACTTACGCATCTTTTGATTTTGATTCTAAAGCTGGTGCTGGTCCTCTTGACAGTGTACAAAGACATAGCCTTAGAGAGTGACCTTTCCCTGACCTATCACCTGTAACCCTTAACTGATCAATAACCTTTGTTACTTACGCATCTTCTGATTTTGATTCTAAAGCTGGTGCTGGTCCTCTTGACAGTGTACAAAGACATAGCCTTAGAGAGTGACCTTTCCCTGACCTATCACCTTCAACCCTTAACTGATCAATAACCTTTGGTACTTACGCATTCTGTGATTTTGATTCTAAAGCTGGTGCTGGTCCTCTTGACAGTGTACAAAGACATAGCCTTAGAGAGTGACCTTTCCCTGACCTATCACCTGTAACCCTTAACTGATCAATAACCTTTGTTACTTACGCATCTTCTGATTTTGATTCTAAAGCTGGTGCTGGTCCTCTTGACAGTGTACAAAGACATAGCCTTAGAGAGTGACCTTTCCCTGACCTATCACCTTCAACCCTTAACTGATCAATAACCTTTGGTACTTACGCATTCTGTGATTTTGATTCTAAAGCTGGTGCTGGTCCTCTTGACAGTGTACAAAGACATAGCCTTAGAGAGTGACCTTTTCCTGACCTATCACCTTCAATCCTTAACAGATCAATAACCTTTGATACTTACGCATCTTCTGATTTTGATTCTAAAGCTGGTGCTGGTCCTCTCGACTGGTTCAGTGGATCAAAGTTTGCTCCTTGTGGACCTACGATTGAAGGGAATCGAACAGTGAATGAAATGAGAAAACATATCAAAAGTTTATCAAGTTGAAGCTTTGTTAAAGTTGATTCAAATTGAAGTTAAAGTTTATCAAGCCAGATAACTCGAAGATCAAGAAACAAATTGAATCAACCTTTTCGAAAGAGTAACACAGGGCAAAATGGTCTCTCCTACCTAAGACCTAAAGTTTAGAACATTCTAAACTCAGACTTAAAATCTGCTAAGAACGTCATCAGTTTCAAACATGAGATCAAACAACAAATTCTTTAAAGACCTCAAAAATCGAGAAGACAACCCCTATATATATTATTGAAATCCTAAAAGCTGCAAACAGAAATATCTTTTAACATTCTTAAGAATGCAGCATTTACTTTCAACTTTTGACACAAAAGTATTTATTTCTTTTCTTTCGTGAAAATTTTCTTTTAATAACACCTCTTGAGGGACCATTATGGCAACAAGGTCGCGCCATGGCATGGGCGGTAGCCGACGCGTGGATTGCTTTTTGAAAAATATTGTAGTCATAGGTTGGGGTTATTAAGATTAAATTAGCCGCGATGTTTTCAGAGCGGCTTCCTGTTATTTTGTAGCCACTTACGGTTGACCCGGCAGACGCTAATCTGCCCATCGACTTAATGAAAGAAAAGAGGCATTAGAAAGAGGAACTGGAAAAAATACCTCTACCACCAGCTGAAGAGTAGCCAGCAGCTCGGACTGCAGTCATAGGTCTTGCCTGGTTTGCATCCTGCAACACAAAGTTATACATTCATCAAATTGTATTTTTAATATATAAACCATATTCGAAAACTTTTACATTTCTAAGGGCCTGTTTATATGAGAAAAAATACTTCATCTGCCAGACCCGGGGCTAACAGGCGAGGTAAATTTCAGCCACTGTTTATATGGGATTTTCACTTCCCATGTCAGCCCCGCGGCTGAGAGGCGAGATGGAGTAAAGTCTATCTGCCGTGAAATTAGAACGAATTAACCAATAAGAATCAATGAATAAACCAATTCACTTCACAATACCGGTGGTGTTTCGCTTATATACAAAAATTTCACCTCACCTAGGTGAGGTGGGATCTCACTATGGTGAGGTGGGATCTCACTATACAGGTGGTGTTACGTTCGTCACATGAACGCAAAATGAAAAATACAGAGGATTCCATGGGAAGGTGGAATCTCGCCTGTCACCCCCGGGTCTGGCAGGTGAGGTGTTTTTCCTCATACAAACACGCCCTAAGTATTCGTCTTAATATCTTGGGGAAATGTTGAATAGAGGGCTACAATATAGGCTTTGTGCAACTTGAAGTGGATGACTGAGCTAAAGGGCGTGGTTGTTGTTAAATGTTTTGGAAAATAGCGTGAAACCTTCGTTTTCCATAAAGAGGTTCTTATTCATCTAGCTCCAAGATGTTTGACTCAGCATAGTGGCCGGTACACCTAATATATACTGGAGAGAAAAATACGAACAAAAGGTGCGGCTTATGTGCTGATTTTTACGGTACGTGACCATTTGAAGCCCTTTAGTGTGGATTCTCGCAAAATGGAATTTTCTCGAGACTATCTTGCGGAGACAACTGCGAAGGAACTTCAAAGAGAAAAGAATCACATCGATTAATGTTTTAGATTCCTGCAACTTTCAATCTTTATCTAAGCATCTGGAAAACTGTTCATCAATGGTTATGTGTGGATCTTAATCATAATACTTGATTGAAATCTCCTTAAAAAAGGGAACACACACCAGTTAGCTATTCAACTTTATATCAAACAAAAACGTTATGGAATTCGACTACCAGTACTTGAATCAAAAAATCATGTGATAACATGGAAGAAATGGGAAGGGCTGGTATAATGACAAGGAGATATGATTTCTACATATGATAAACATAGATGTGTCCGGTGGGAAGCGCAACTTCATCAAGGATCGTAGTAATAAACAAAACTCACAATTCAAAATCATGGACTAGGCCTTGCAACACATTTGTTTTCATAATTTAGCAGCTGGGTCTGAGCAGATGATGAAATAAGATCTACACAGATTTAATCTTTGATCGAGTCCAAGATATGGGATAAGAGAAAATGAAATATTTATCAAGAAACTCTTTAATGAATTGAAAATATGATCAAACTAAGGTGGAGTTTCAGAAATCTACTGTCATTTCTTGGCGTTTCAAAGGAAAATCAAGGGATAAGATCTCTTATCAAGAAATTCTTAAAAGGATTAAAAAATGATGATAATTAGGCGAAATTTTTGACGTCTACTCAACACTAAAAACTGTCAGCCCTTGGTGTTTCAAAGAAAAAATCAACAGAAAATGAGATTTTTTATCAATTTTTTTTTTTGAAAGGATTGCACAATGATGATAGTGAGGGGGAGTTTTAAAGTTCGCCCATCAATAAAAACTTGTCAGTTTGTCGTGTTTCAAGAGAAAATCAAAGTGAAAATGAGATATCTTATCAGGACACTTTTAATAGAACGAAAATATATGACATTTAGATGGAGTTTTGAAATCAATATTAACAATAAGAACTGTCAAATCCTGGTGTAAAATATGGAAACATTACTTAAGATTGCTATCTGCAAACAGATGTATAATTTAAACTCTAATCTGCAGCTCTGCATCTGGGATTGGAAGATTTAGAAAGAAAGGAAAAAGCTCTTATGCTTTAGAAAGAGCTAAGGGAAGTGCTTAGAAGAAATTATAGCTTGCTTTTCTAGTTTAGCAGATTGACCTTTTCACAGGTAAGTACAATATCTTTCATTATCAATTTTATATAATAAGCCTGAAACATCAAATCAAAGGTGGTGATTGAGAAGTCCAAATGTACCTATGGAGCACAATCCATCCATGATAATCATCATCAGAATCATAAGCTATTAACCCGTAGGTTGTAGGGGCACTGATGCAACCTTTCCCACAACAAATCTCCATTCATCTCTGTTTTTGGCTTTCGTAAGAGCATAGGGTTCAAATCTTTAAAAAGTCGGTGTGAAACTAAAATTCTATAACCTTTTCTTTGAATTGAATGGCTTGAAAGGAATTAATGGTACTTTGCTGTGATTCTGCCATAGACATTTTTTAAATCTTGATTATTTTCAAAATGGCAGCATTTTTTGTTACTGTATTGAAAGAATTGATGGCAAGTTTTGAAAAATAAAATTCATCATAAATCCAAGATCAATACAGAAAAAACGATACAATCTTTGAAAAAAACCTTTTTGTGAAGGTCTACAATACGGTGGCAAGCAGAAATCTGTTGCTCTTCTGGTTTACGATTTATAAATTTGATGACATCACAGCCTCAAATACTGTATAACAAATACTGCCATTTTCAAAATAATCAAGATATCAAAAAATTTCCATGACAGAATCACAGCAAAGTACCCTAAGTTTCTTTCCAGCCATTCAATTTAAAGAAAGAGGTAACATACTTTTACAGCACCTTTTTCGTTATGAGTGTTCATTGGCAATCTTTGAAATCTTGATATATATTTTCAGAATTACAGCATTTCTATCTTTCAAACAGTTTTCCGGTTGTGACGTCATCAAATTGCTAAATCGTGAACCAGAAAAGCTACGGATTTCTGCTTACCGCCATATTATAGACCTTCATAAACTATGGTTTTCTTGAAGATTGTACAGTTTTTTCTCTATTAATTTAGGATTTAAGATGATTTTAATTTTTTTTCAAAAGTTGTCATGAATTCTTTCAATAAAAAGAAAAACGCAATAATTCTGAAAATAATCAATATATCAAAATTGCCAATGAACACTTATAAGGCAGTGCCTGAAGCTTCTTTCAAGTCATTAAATCAAACGAAAGATGCATTAACCAATCGTGCAATGCTTTTTAAAGATTTGATTCCTATGCTATGCTTTTCATAAGAAGTTTCTCCATGTTCAGTTCTGTCAATTTTCAAAAATCCAATTTAAGAATTAGAAATAAAACTATATATATATAATACATACAGCAGCCAATCCTGTCACTGGTCTTGCACCCATGGATGATCCTGGAATCCCAGCTTTTCCCCTTCCCTGAAAATCAGAGGAAGATAATTGCAATTTGTTATAGAAGTTTAAACCTGCCCTACTCCTCTTTTTGTAAACATTACCTTTTAAAAGATCATGGCTATAAATCTTACATGTTATACTCATAAGGAATACCTTTAAAAGGATTACGATAATAGGATAATAGGCTGTGTTCAGAACTTATAAACTTACAGCAGAAGTTCCAGGCAATTGGTTTCCACCAGGTCCTCTTATGGCGGTTCCCTGAAAAAGAAGTTCTAAATTAGCAAACAGTGTGTTTTCATATAAAGTAACTTTCATTGGATAATAGAACAATCAAAAATAATATGAATGGGTTTTTTAATGGAATTGACCTTTTCACCACTCTACAAAAGAGTCTGGATTGAGATTTTATACATTTTTGTACCAAATATTCAATTGAATGGTCTTATAGCTTTTATCATTGTTGTGCACATTTAAAAATTTGTCAGATTTTCGCAAAATGCATAAAAAAGTTTTTTGATCCAGACTTATTTGTGGAATAGCTTTAGAGGTCTATTGAGTACAAATTAAAGATTGATTGGAATGCATCAAATTCTGCCTGATAGCTGAGAGATTTTTGTAATTTTTCTCGTGTTTTTATAAGCACTGAAAATATACAGATTCAACTTGATGAAAATTCAGTTCTTGCAGAATGCCTGAAAAGAGGCCTAAAACGCTTATCAAATTGTAAAGAAACTCCTTGAACAGAACGATCTAAAGAACCTAAAGACCTTCATCTAAAGAATTGCTGTGTATTTAAACCCAATAATAATTTGATGTTTGCGAACTTGAAAAGGGAAGAAAGCACACTTCCTTATATCAAGGAAAATCCTGAAAATTAAACAGTATCAGCCTTGTTACTGTAGGTAACTCACTGTAGGTCTATTTCCATAGCTTGTTTTTAGAGCTTGCTGGAATCCTTCATCTGCATATAGCTCCTACAAGATAAAAAGGACAATCTGAAAGAAACAGCAAAATTTGAGCCTTTGATAAGAAATAGTGATAATGATGGACATAAAAACATCCCATTCTAAGGTATCCAACAGTTACCGCATTCAAAGGGTGAGCCTGCGGATAATTTTTTACAAGAGGGTTATAAATGGATGAAAATTAAAGATCATATGATTAATATGCTTTGATATGTTTCCTCACCAAAATCAGCAAGAGATACAATACAACACCAAACAAGCAAAAAACACTCATTCCAGATATAACCCAAACAAGTGTTTTTCATTTGTTGGTGTTTTGCCCCATCCTGGTGAAGATAGGTAAGAAATTGTGCCGCACTGTGTGAGTACTTACATTTCAAAGCATGCACACAGCCCTGACACTACACATATTTTTGTTTTGTTTTGGCAATCTGAGAGTCTGAGTTTCTTATAAGCGGTTTCTTATAAATAAAATACGTGTACTCACAAAGTGACCTTTAAATTTGTTGGTACCCCCCCCCCCCATATTTTTGGTCTTCGATTTCTAGACTCTCCCCAAAACCTTATTTTTTCCACCCCTTCCAATTTATGAGAATTATCACCCAAACGGGAGATATGAAGCTTTTTTCAGATAGATTTTACACACAATTACAGTACGTGATTGTAACCTGAATGAGTGTTTTTCACCTGTTTGATGTTGTGTCCCTTGCTGAAAAAAAGTTTCTTGCATCATTTATTATGATGAAAGGATTCTGTAAACTTTCTTTCCTGTCTAATTGTGGTAATGAGCAAAAATTCTTTGAAATCAATCAAAAGAGTCCAAGATTTTGAATATGCACAGGTTTTGAACATTCAAGAACTGAGAACGCATTTTTGAACTTTACTATCATCCAGGACGTCTTTGAAAATGTGGATGCTTGTATGTTTTTGGAGCATCCCAATTTTCCAGCTTTTTTCCTCCCAGAAAGTTGCTCTTAGAGAGGCAAACTCCTCAAAAATAGTTTGCGTTCTCAAGTTTCCATCGGATATGAATATGTCCAGGGGGGGCACTCATATATATTTAGGATAGGGGTGCTCAGGCTGGGGTACAAACCATCAACCCAAAAAAATAATTCCTAGCATAAAAATTGACCCAAAAAAATAATTTTTCTTACACTATACACCCAAAAAAGTAACAAAAGCATGCTTTTCAAATTTTTTTAACTGTTCTCATATTTGAGACCCAAAAAAATAATCCAGAATTTCATGAACCCAAAACAATAACTGTACAATTGACTGACCCAAAAAAATAACTTTTGCCCAAATTTTAGACCCAAAAAAGTAACCTGAGCATCCCTATCCTAAATATATATGAGTACACCCCCCTGGGTGAATATGCTGACCTATAGTTTTTTGCTTCCCATGTCTTGGCATTCTATTTCTGCAGGCTGGCAGGGTGGCCTTCAAAAAGTAAATTTTTTTAGATTGTCGGTTTCAAAACAGAACTTGCATGATGTTATGAAGTCTGTCTGAACACTCATGACTCACGACAAAAGTTTTGAAGTTGATTTCGCTTGTAATTTATTTCCTCGAACAAAAGAATTATGCTGGCGTCTTCTTGACTCGTGTCTTCTTGCTAAAACAGCCGTTTATAAATTATATGACGCACATAGACTAGAGACCGAAGAAGTGAGACCAAACGAAGTAAGAAAGTATGGAACCGCGGTAAGCTGGTAATTAAGTATGAACACTTATGGACCCCTGCTTATTATGGACGAAAAATACAATAAAAACAGTCTTAAAAGCATTGTTACCTCTGTATCTAGCTCCTTATATTCGCTGTAAAGATCATCCTCTTCATTCTCACCAACCAGATGCAAATTCTTCAGCATTTTGACGTGAATTTGAAGCAAAAAGGAACTGCTGTCTTCATCGAAGTGATTTGTTGTGGCTAGGCCAAAATTGCAAAAATCCCAGAATGCAAATCCCACTTAACAACTACAACAACAATAAATAACAATTTCATAGCAACCGTAGTTGGGAACAAATTTTTGGCTTTCTGATTTTCACGAATTTTCACCACGGTGCCATGATTCTAAATCTTATTTGTATCTAAATCGTGCAAATACGAAAAATTGTTAAAAATTCTCTTGAAAAAATAAAGAAATCATCCATTTTAGATTATTTTCCTACTCTCCTTCGCGAGGTTTCTTTATATATTCCGCAGTTCCGTGATCCGCAGTTCCGTGGTCCGTGATTTTATTTTCCCCAAATTTTCAGAGCTACTGTGGCTAAGTTTTTGTACATTTATCAGCATCATTTATAAAATATATTCTTAATTATAGATTATATTCTATGAGTTGTTCTATGACAAAACCTTCAAATGTTTACTGTGTACAGTACACATATTTTTTATACAAGATTTCAAGGATTCGACCCAGTATTGAAAATTTCTTAAATTTCTCATTGTTTTTGTTTGTTAGTTGAATTTTTGGCCGAATTTTCATATAAGAAACAAAGAATTTGACGCAGTACTGAAAGCTTCTTACAATTCTCATTATTTGAGTACTCAAAGTTTCTTAACGGTTTTTAGGAGTTTCCTCAAATCGTTGATATTTACACCCAGTGCCACTGAGAACATTTGCTATGGATTTTTGGGTAATTCTGTTCCAGCGCTCAAACTTCTTATCAAGAGTTTATCCAAAAACACCGTGAAACATTTCAAAGAGAGGAAATTTGGAGAGAGCAGTGAAATGTTGATGGCAATACGGTAGACACGTGGTTTTTGGCCCTTTTACTTTGGATGGTGAAATAAAATAGGAAATTGAGTGGTTTACCCTCGAAAAGGGTGCACGTATTGAAAGTCAAGAGACTTGAAGACAATCAAAAGAAACTGTAAAAAATTATTACTTATTGACCTGTCATCCAACTTTTTGAACCAGTAAACCAAACGTATCATGAGATAAATACCGGATGACCCAATAAATTAATACGGAGATAAATACCGGGTGACCCAATAAATAAATACAGAGATAAATACCGGGTGATCCAATAAATAAATACCGAGATAAATACCGAGTGACCGGGTGAAACTTTTTGAAAAATAACTAAAATTTGATTATATTACGGATCTTAAATTTTATTTTTGTGTAATTGCATCAAAGGCCAAATAAATTTACTAGATGATTGTTATTCTATTTCTTCGGGATAGCAACGATGAAATTGCGGCATGAAAACCATGTTTGAGAAATAGTGTTTCACAAAATATTGTATTTCAGCCAAAAAGCTATATCTTGCAATTTTATGTATGAAGGTTCGAATCCTTGATGACATAAGAGCTTTGTCAAAGCAACCAGTTTAAGCGGTGGTGAAGGATGAAAACTCAATTTGATTTGATTTGATTTTGATTTTATAATATTTATACAGGGTAAAAACATTCAGTTTACGCTGTTTTACAATGTACCCTGTTAAAAACTTACAAAAGAAAACATTATCAAAATTTTACAAGTAATCTCAAATGAAACTAAAATATATATCATCATCAACAACTAATTACAAAGTATATAAAAAGCCGTAGATATAATTATTTGACACGATAAATACGAAAGAGAGAATCACTTAAATCTTAGGTTTGCTATGCTTTTTTTAAAGTTGTCAATGTTGGGGACAATTTTGTATCCAAGCTCAGATGATTCCACATTGTTGCACCTTTATACGAGAAGCATTTTTGGCCATAAGCAGATTTTCGCATGGGAATTTCTAAATCTGTTCTAGTATTGCGTAATTCTCTCTTACATGTATCCGAGAGTCTTGAGAAAATTTCCGTAAGGTAAGTGGGAGCCAGATTATTTATAGATTTGTATACCATACTCAAAGTCTCCATTTGTATAATTTCACTAACAGTGTGCCAACCAAGTTTTCTAATGATAGGCATTGCAGAAGCATCATATCTACTGTTAGTAACTATTCTTGCGGCCCGATTTTGAAGTTTTTGCAGTTCATTTATTGCTGTAGAACCACAGATTCCCCATACGGGACAGTAATATCTAAAATATGATTCTACAAGACTTTTGTACATGCTTTGTACTGTGGGAAGCGGGAGATACTTTTTGGAGTATTTCAAATCCCTATTCCTCTAGAAATTTTTTTCTTTATGGTAGAAATTTGTTCTTCCCAGTTCAAGTATTGATCAACCGTTACACCCAGGTATTTAGTATGTTTTATGATTGAAACATTTTCTTCCCCTACAGTAAAGGAAGGCTTTACTGCATCTATCTGTTCTATGTCCTTCAAACGCTTCCTACCACCTATCACAAGACTTTGTGTCTTGGCCACATTGAGGGACAGTTTGTTTGCATTGAGTCAAGATTTGAGGTACCCAAGGTCCTCGTTGACACAGTCATTTATGAAAGGAAGAGATTTTGAAGAGAATGAAAGGCTTGTGTCATCAGCGTACATGTTAACTTCTGAGTGTTTTAAAGAGAAATGGAGATCATTTACGTATGTTATGAAAAGTAGAGGGCCTAGACAAGAGCCTTGCGGAACCCCAGTTGTTATTGACTCGAGATCTGAAAGCTGCCTATTTACCTTACAGCACTGCTTTCTATTAGTTAGATACGAGCGGAACCAGCGTATCTCTTTATTTCTAACCCCATAATGCTCCAGCTTTTGTATAAGGATGTCATGATTCACCGTATCAAAAGCCTTTTTTAAATCAACAAAAGCGACGGCAGTATATTCACTGTTCTCTAAATTGAGATACCAATCATTGGTGCATTTTAAGAGGCAGGTCAGAACGGAATGTAGTAACCTGAAACTAGATTGTAGTGAGAACAAAAGTTTATTCACATTTAGAAAGCCGTAATATTGATCATATACCAGTTTTTCAAAGAGGCGAGAGACGACCGGTAAAACAGATACAGATATGATAAGCATCTCTTGTGACTGGGGCTCCAAGGGGCTCCGCCTCCGGCCCCCGTATAGCTCGCGCTTCGTGCTCCCAGCCACGGTCAGATTTTAGGCTAGATCCGCGTGGGCAGTATGCTTCAAAACCAGGTAGCTTGTAAAAGCACATACTGACACAAATTCAAAGCAATTTCAAGACATTGCAATATGGCTAAATCTAATTTGATCTTTGACACAAAAGCACAAAATGAAAGTTTCATAATCGGTAATGTAATCGAATTTTGAGGATTTTCCAAAAATGTTTACTTTTTTGGGCCACTAAGCTAAAAATCTGACAAAATTTAGATCATCGAGAACAAGACACACATGCAATGCACTGCGAGCAGAAATAACTTCCTGCTTTGATGAAGAACTTGTGTGCTTTGATGAAGAGTTAAAGTCTGTTTGTTGCCGGTTTGCTCAAATAATTTTTCTTGGATTTGTTTTGCCAACACCACCGACACCGACAAAGAGGATCTGTTTTATCTTTCGCCCACCATACATACAGATAACTTTTGCCAGGATTTTAAATTTCATCAATTTGTGTAAATGCATAATTTCAATGTTTTGTCTGCTCTTCCTTTAAAATTCGATTAGCAGTGGTCAGTTTCAACTGAAACGATTTTTTGATATGGTTTAATTGTTAGCGTTTATAATTCATTCCGAAGCTACATTCTTGCAAAGGAACTGCTACAAACGTTAACCGCTCAAAAAACTTAAGGTCAATTTTTTTGAAAATTAAGAAAATGTAATAACTGGGACAGTAAAACATTAAGAAACTTTGAGCACTCAGATACTCAGATAATATGAAATATAAGACATTTTTAGTACTGTATTCGACCAAATTTCAACAAACAAACAAGCAGACTACAACAACAATGCAAAGCGATGGAATAAATACGAGATGCAAAATATTCCTATTGGAGATGTTGTACCTATGTTCTAGACTCATTACATATATCTCATTATCGCTCATTGAATTGGATGGTTATAATAAAAAATCAGATTAAAAATATTGAACGAATACAAGGAATCACGTCATAAGTCTACCTATGTTCTTCATTTTGTTAACGTGGTATTCTTAACTGTTGTAATGATATCTGTTGAAACAGGGCAGATTTTGCAACAATAGCATCGCATCATCATTAACCGCTATGTCCGCCTGCGGCAGAATGCGCACTAACATGAGATAGTAGTTCCCACAGTTCTCGATCTTTCACTACAGTTTTCAGGGAAATTATATCAAGGCCTGTCCATGCTGTGATGTTATCTCGCCATCTTCGCATCAGGTGCCTTTAATTAATACGCCAGAACAAAGTGATTAGGAATTTCTAACAAAGGGATCCAACAGCCGAATAATCAAGTCACGGATGTAAAGAAACCTGACCGCAAAAATTGAAAGTAATTCATTCGATGTGCAGAAGAAAGTGGATTGAGGAATGAGTATATAGGGTGTTTCAGAAAAAACGCAACCCAAGTAAGATTGAAAATGTAGGAAAGATGATAAGAATTGGACAGATGTAACAATCTTTCAATGTAACAATGAAAGCACAATGAATTGGACAGATGTAACAATGAGAGCACAATCTTTCTTTCCAATGATATGCAGTTTTGATACATTAATGGAGTTATTTATCATTTGATTGATATTTTAGCAAGTATGCCATATTCTAGATGAAGCATTCTGTAAGTGCAAAATCAAGATATTTTTTTACAGTAAAATCTTACAAAACACATTTGTAGAATATTTTAGGTCTAGAAGAGCACAGGTGACATTCGTCTTGCAACAAGCACAGGAGACATTCGTCTTGCAACACATAATCAACGAATTTTTTCAAAATAATTAATATATCAACTTAAAGCTGAACTTCTCACGTTTCTTATTGTGTAATTTGATTCTGAGTTTGTTTGTTTTTTGAAGGGTGGTTGATTCACGAAGATGGAGGACAGCGGACATTCATCTATGGCAATTGCTTTTTTTCGAATTATTTCCTCTTCCTNTTATTTCCCCTTCCTCATGGATCAATCACCCTTCCAAAACCAAACAAACTCCGAATCAAATTACACCATAAGAAACGGGAGAATTTCAGCTTTAATTTGATATGTTAATTATTTTGAAAAAATTCGTTGATTATGTGTTGCAAGACGAATGCCACCTGTGCTGTCTAGAAGCACTTGAAGTTATGCCCTTAGGTAGGAAACATACAAATTTACTCCCATGAGATGCATTTATTGAAAATAATAAAATAAGCTCTCACAAAGATGAGTGTTCGCCTATGTAAATGTCCTACCACTTTCCCGCATCTAAAATAGGCCATACTTACTAAAACGTGAATTAAGTGATGAATAATTCAATTGACCTGCTCAAGCTGGACATCATTGGAAAGAAGATAGATTGTGCTTTCAGATGGTATGGGTCAAATTAATTCGAATTTCATTGTTTTCTGAAGAATCTTGAAAGAAAGTGGGTTGCGTTTTTTTAACACCCTGTGTATCGAACTAAGAAGAAGTTTTGGCATGCAGATCCCGAGTTCGATCCCAGGCAGGGGCACATTTTAATTTTCCAATAGACGATTCCGAAAAAGATGGCGTCGAGGGGCATTTGACCAAGATGCATTGCATTTGATGATCGAATTTCTATAGAATCACTGTTGATTCCATTATAGAACGCAATGCATCTTGGTCAAATGCCCCCCGACGCCATCTTTTCCGGAATCGTCTATTGTGGTAACCCACTCATCATTAATATCGAAACAAGAAGGATATGTCTAAAAATCTGACGTCAAAATTTCATTTATCTTATTCAGAAGCCGAGCAATAAATGTTTGAATTAGACTCAAAGATATCAAAGATATTTGTAATGCTTACTTAAGCTTCTGAATTAAATTATTTAAATAAATGGACTTTAAGCGACAAATGTTTAGATATATCCTTCTTCTTTCGATATCTCCTCACTTCTTCCGTTAAAAATCTCATGTCACGTGCACAACAAGTGAGTTAGCTACATACATATGTTTCAAGGCAATTCTCTGCCTTGATTACTCGAATGTTTAAATACTGTTGTTTGAATTCGCTGATCGCTTTGAAATGGCGTGTCAATCAAAGGTAACTGATGCTTTTGTTACCAAATCTACCCTTATTTATTTTATCTATAAATATATATATATCATTTGAGCCTGAAGAGTCTGCAAAACAGACGAAACTAGTAGCAAAGCCAACGAGTTGTTTTTGTTAATGCCGTCTTCTGAGTTTCGCCTTATATTATACCGTTTCGACATATATATGAGCAGTTTTAGGTATATAGGTGAATTCCTTCCGGTTTGAGCAAAACTCCTTCCATAATGTTTTCATTCTTCAAACATAATTAAAGGCCCCCATTAGCCATGTTTGAAGAATGAGATCATGCTTGCAGGTTGCTTTAATTCGTTCTAAATTGCTCATTGCAACTCTTCGATTCGATTCGATTTAGATGTCGACCTGCTTCTTTCACGTTGGCAATCGGACGTGTTTTCTTGAAGCGGAAAGATCAAACAAATTACGCACCGCCTGCCCAAGGCATCTTGGCAGTATAAAATCTCGTTCTTATTTCTTTATTGAACTATGTTCTTTTTTTAAACTTTAATTTAACCGTTACAACATCAAATAAATGGAGTGATCAACTAAACTCCGAAATGACCATAATTATAGTAACAGAACGGTTTTTCTTTTTCTTTTATTTTACTTTTCGTTAGTGTTAGCGTTAAAGAAATTGTATTCATTAACCACTGAATGTTTAGCTTGATAGAGGCAACGGGCACCTGGCCTGAAAGCTCATTAGAGTTCTTTCTAGGTGTCCTAAGCTACTAATTTGTTATTAGAGTATTAAAAGTTCGTATGTTAAATTGTGTTGATGTTTTCAACTACCGTAGATATGTTGTTTAATAGTTGAATAGCGTGAAACTGATCGAGGATGCTTGATAATGCGGACATGAAATTCATATTTCATCGAATGAGGCAGCAGCTGCCATGCCGCCCTAACAGTGCCACACAAAGCCACTGTTGAGTGCCAGAGTTGATTCTTTGGAGCACGCGTTTTTGTTTGTTGTTTTCCCCTCAACGATCTTCCATATTGAAAATTGCAAATCAGTAAGGACAGTTTGCCAGGTGAGAGGTCAAATTTTAAAAATTCATTTTAATGAGTTGGCAGCTCCATTGATGAATTCATTAACAAGGAGCACCTAGCAATTTGCCTTTAATGAAAAAAATATCAGTTGGCAACTTACCCAAATTTGGTAAATGGGAGCCCCCAGAGCCCCACTTTCATCAATGCAAGCAGTGGCGTTGCCACGGGTGGGGATGGGGAGACATTTGCCCCCCACTTCTGTCGAAAGATGGTCCTCGAGATTCATTCAAAAAACGAGGAGAAAGTAGTTAGGTATAGGTAGGGTAGGGTAAGAATTTTTCCGAGAAATGCTTGAAAGTGACTGGGAGAGTCGTTCTAAGCCAAAGTGTAGGGTGGCGTTTTTAAACATTTTCCTGGACAAACTATCACAGAATTGTCGAGGTTTCCATTTGGGGGCAGCAGTGAGAAGCATTCTAAGACAAAGTATCTAATAAGGGTGTCGGGGAGTTTTCGCAAAAAATTTCACAAAGGTGGTGAGTCATAGAAAGCTGTTACAAGAATGTCGAAATTTCCAATTTCGCACTGGGAAATTTCGCGCTGGTAAACATGGGGTCGAGATGGGCAATCTAAGACAAAGGAAATGATGCCTACTCGCAACCTCGTCCCCAGGGCCTTTTCAAAGACACTGGGGACGAGGTTGGCTTACTCGAAAAATTTTCCTAGGGATGCTAATTTATAAAAAACTGCTATAAAATTGTCAAAAATTCTAATTCAGTACCATAGCAAGCATGGGATTAGGAGATTCAGGACAAGTTCGAAGGCTGTGCATTATTTTAAAGTCTGCACTTCGTGTAAAAGTTTCGTTCAAGTAAATAATGTGTTCTTTTTTTGTCAAAAAAGTTACTTAATCTGCACTGTTCCCTTGTTTAATACACCTCTTACTAGAAAATAGACGTTTTATTAGAAAATGGCTTCATTGACCTCGGTGTAAATGGGGACCCTTGCTGTCGTTGGGGGGGCAAAATTGCGAGCGAAGCGAGCAAAAATTGGGGGTCCGGGGGCTTGCCCCCGGAAAATTTTTTGGAGCCACGCCCTTCAGAACGTCGGAAAACGCCCCTTTTTGGAGACACTATCCTAATATGAGAAGGAGAAGAGTCCTCATGATGGGCTATTTGGTGAGAAAAACTTCGATAATCAGGACAAGGTGTGGAGACATTCACGATCTTCCAGGGGTGGAGCTAAAGAAAATTATTGAGGGGTGCAGACCCCCAACTTGCCGACAAAAAGGGCGTTCCTCGCAGAGGCGGATCCAGCCTGAAGTTGAACAGGGGTGGCCCGAACTGCAGATCCAGCCTGAACCAACAGAGAGGGCACCGAAAGTGAGAAGTCTTTGCAAGTCTGGTGTGGAAACTTACTGAATAACGCCAGAATTGTATGTTCTTCGCCACATTCTGATGGAAACAGTTCAACGAGTGCGTTAGTGCAGGCCCGTAGGAGTATTTTAGTGATTAGGTGGGCATCGTCTCGCGCCGAAGGTGCTATAAAAGCGGGGACCTGGGGGCCCAGCCCCCAGAAAAAATTTTAAGGCCACGCCCTTTACTTTGGCTTATAATGTCTCTCCTGACTCCATGTTGGCGATTGCTAAAATTGAAAGTTAAATAACGTTTGTAGCAAAGTTTCTATAAATTAGCACCTACAGGAAAAATTTTAAGGGGCACACTCTTTACTTTGGCTTAGAAAGCCTCTTTTGATTCGAAATTTGGCCATTGCTGAAATGGAAACTTGGAAAATTTTGAAAAATTTGCACCACACCAA
This sequence comes from Aurelia aurita, assembly GCA_004194415.1. Lineage (NCBI taxonomy): Eukaryota > Metazoa > Cnidaria > Scyphozoa > Semaeostomeae > Ulmaridae > Aurelia > Aurelia aurita. Next base: position 222,925 of record REGM01000190.1, on the reverse strand, counting down.
ATCTATAAATTCTTGATTAACCGACAAACTAAAAGTTGGGAGGTGCCGCACCCCCCCACCCCGCACCCCCCTTTGGCTACGCCCCTAGGATCTTCATATTTAGTGCTGTAATAATTGGAAAGTTTGATAACGAAAAACATTTGTGTGCGTAACGTCGAGGATAGTAAATCGAATACGAGCGAAGCGAGGAAAAGCTCAGTCAATAATTCTGACATTGTTTGCTAACATAGGTAAATCAATTACTTCTAAGAACATAGAAATCTTCGAAAAATGTAAGTTCCTAGCAGAATGATAAATATCTCATGAACAATGACATTTCCCTTGCACGATTATCAATTTTGCCAGAAATTTCATTGACCCCCCCTGAGGTGCCGATTTTATTGCAGATTTGGGCTTTTCTCAGACACCAACTTTTTGACCATTGGGGGGGCGACCGCCCCCCCTTGCCCCCCTGGCTACGCTACTGATGCGATGACCTGCAGCATTTGTGTTGCACATCATCATTTTTTAGCAACCCTAAATAAGTTATGATCTTCTTGGTTGTCACAAAATCCAAATTTGTGACTGTGTTTCACTTTTGAAAAGTAAAAAACCGGGCTATGTACATTTTTTCACTCGATATCTTTGATTTTGACATTAACCCTATTCTACATGGGTAAATCAAGTACTACTTTCTCATGGGGGGGGGGGCAAAAAAGGCCCCCCGGATTTTCTCAGCAACTGTGATGTCTACGGCAACGCTAATTGGTACACATAATTACCAAGCAATTATAATTCTAAAAATAGAATTATGTGCTAATTAGCCACGTGACCTGTTGCTAGGCAACGCAAAAACAATGGAAATTTGCTGATTTTGGTACATCTCCTAAAAACTAAACTTTTTCTGAGAAAACTTGTCAATAAACATCTTTAAAGCTATCTATATGATAAATATTGATTGTTCTTGATGAAAAATGTCAACAATTAAATTTTTTTTAATTCTATTGTTATAAAACTGTCAATCAAAGTCATAAATGACACCCAAGCAAATTTCATGATGCCATATTGGCATTTTTAACCAAGTTTTAGTCATATAAACTAAGGGAAATTGATCTTGAGTTGTTAATTAATCAATTTCAATCAAAATGTACTAATTATTTCATATGTTTATCATAAATATGACGTCATATGTAAGTATGACGTCATTTATCTTAAATTTTGCTGACGTCAACAAAATGCAAAATATTATATATCAAATTAAAGAAGACTTCAAGACAAATTGATTGGTACCAATTTCATTGAAATCAGATGTCCATGAGAAATTTTATGCACGTTTTAACGATATTCTTTGAGACCTCTCTCCAAATATGGGCATGTCATAGTCACGTGACCAATTATATGACAATGAAATATTGTTTATTTGATACAGTATTAAATTTTATTAAAAGTCATATAGGTTCTAGCCTTTTATCACATGTAGTTTAAGAGCAATTAGAGGAAGTTTGCTTGGGGGGGCCTTTTTTGCCCCCCCCCCATGTAGAATAGGGTTAATGGAGAATGGTAAATCCTCTTGTTTTGAGGGAACCAGTAATTTGACTTTCTTGCTCCACAGATCAGCAACTACTGATCGGATTTACACAAACAAGGTCTCAAACTCTAAGTTGAAATCTGTTCTACTGAAAATTTTAAAACTGGGAAAATTGGATTCATGGCTGCTCCGCAGTAGCCATTCAAACGGCGCACATGTTTTTTGCGTCTCCCAGTATGTGCAGCCGGAAAGTCACTAAGGGCCAACGTCACCAAGCAATATTACAATGTCATTTTGGTAGAGATTCAAGGCCTTCTTAACAACAATAAAAGTATAATAATCAAACTCTCTACTCTCATTCTTAAAACTTATTGAAATCCAAATAAAATCAACTTTGCTAAAAATGCTCTTGATGCAATAAAACTTCGAACTTTTACGTCAAAATTTTAAAGTGAAATCTTATAAAACTATGATCAAACAGAACGATTTAGTTTGATTTGGTTTCGATTTGGGAAAGAAATGAAAAATTTGGAATTTCTTATTACTAAATTTTAGATAACAAAGAATTACAAAATGAGCAAAGAATTTTTATGACATACAATATTTCTATAGAATTTACGTTTTTAATTATTTAAAACAGGTCACCTGTACCGAATCAAACAAAATCGTCTTTGCTTCTGCTCAATAAGCACTCGGAAAGAACATCAAAGAAAGCGTGGCTGTGATTTTTAGTGAGTTTAAAGTTGTTTCGAATTTTACTGTTTGTAGTTTTTTAATCTCAGTATCATCGACAAAAATGGCTACACTTGATCTACAATAGGAATACGTATCATTTTTATAAGAAACTCTTTATAAGAAATGCAAGTCTCAGGTTACTTAAACAATAAGGAATTAATTATCTTTTTCCGTTTAGTCTGGTTTAGTCAAGGAACTTCGGTTCGAAGCATTTTTTCACTCTACGCTCACTTTCTGATAAGAAACTTGCGTCCAGGGTTGGTAGGCATTTTCTTAAATTTTAGGGCCATTTGGCTATCAAAAGTTTCTTTTGAGTTACTTATATTGCCAATGCCCTAAGTGTAGAGCTAATATAGTTTTGTTAGAAGGGCTTCTAAATTACTTAGTAACATCTCAAAACATGTTGTAACATAAATCACACTCAAAACAATGTCAAAACACTTACTATTATTGTACAGTGTCAAAACACTTTCGAGTGACGTGGGAAAATTAAACCTGCAGATTACAAAAGTTTCTTAGCTTTTTAATTCATTTACGGTGGTTTCTTAAGTTTAAAAAATGGAGCCTGCAGTTTAGCCGTTTCTTAGAAAAAGCGAGTCTAGTCCTACTTTGTTTCTTGCATAGTATCACTCAGAAGGTACTTGAGTACAATCTAGACAGTGGAGTGGCACGACTTCACAAAAGTTTACGAAATATTCACAAGGGCACAGCATGTAAACATACAAAATCTGGGGAAACTGCTACGAAACCTTTTAGATATTTTGATGATTCAAATTTGAGCCTTAAGAAAATTCCTGAGAAAGCCTAAGAAGCTTTGAGTATTCAGATAATGAGCATTTTAAGAAATTTCCATTACTGGGTTAAAAAAATCGTAGCTTTTTATAAAGAAATACACGTATTTTTTTATAAGAAACTAAGAATTTGGGCCAGTACTGAAAGTTTCTTAAAATGATCAGATCTGTGACCTCCAGAACATTTCAAAACAAGGTGTTTTGAAGCCTTTCCAATGTTTAGACATTACTCAAGTACTTTCCGAGTAATATGATACAGGAAATAAGTGAGAATAAAGAAAAAATGCTTGGAGTTTCTTAATGTTTTGGCAATCTGAGAGTCTGAGTTTCTTATAAGCAGTTTCTTATAAAAAAAAAACGTGTACTTGTAAACTTGAACTCTCATAGGATATACCGTAGAAGAATTCTCATGCTAAATTTTTCGTGTTAAAGTTTTCATGTTAAACATATCCAGAGCTACACTCGTACTTAAGCTATACACGAATTCTTTATAAGAAACTATAAATTTGATCCATTACTGAAAATTTCATAAAATTCTCATATTAAAAGGGGGAACCTCTCGAAACTTTTAGTTGATCAATCAAGTTGTAAGGAAAAACCGGAAACCAACCAAATTTAAGACTGGAAAACCACCCACAAAATTTGATCATCGTTTTAATCGTTCTTGAAGG
>REGM01000190.1:164290-218793 GCA_004194415.1 Aurelia aurita | reverse complement strand
TGCGGCTTGAGAGAATTCCATTTATCTGCAATCGCTAATTGCTTTGAATTTGCATGTTAATTGAAATCAACTGATGCTATTGTTGCAAAGCCTGCCCTTGTTTTTCCGGGCATCTTTTGCGGCTTTACTTGTTTGTTTTGATATGCGGCTTGAGAGAATTCCATTTATCTGCAATCGCTAATTGCTTTGAATTTGCATGTTAATTGAAATCAACTGATGCTATTGTTACAAAGCCTGCCCTTGTTTTTCGCGGCATCTTTCGCGGCTTTTTTGTTTTGATTTGCTGCTTGACTGAATTCTCTTTGTTTTCAATCGCTGATCACTTTCAATTAGCGTGTCAATCACAAGAAACTGAGGCTATTGTCACAAAACTGCCCTTGTTGGTGCTTACCACTATATTGTAGATATTTATGATTCCATGGATTTTGTAGCTACGATGGTATATTTCATGAATATTTTCATATTTCATACTTTTTTAAATTTGGGGAACTTGTCAGAATTAGGAACTCTCATTACTTTCCACTCTGTGAAATTTCGTTGGAACGTTTTCCTTTTAAATTTCAAAGAATAGACCAGATCCAAAATAATTAGGTTTTCGTTTTCTGTCGAAATATTTTCATCCAAATTTTTATCCAAATTTTTCGTTCTTCTTGACACTTTGGAAGCTCATAACAAAAAAAGGGTAACATTTTTTTACTTCGAATTGACCGCCCATCACCTCTAGTAGAGTTTCTTAATATGCTCATTTTTTTATAAGAAACAGCTTATAAGAAACGGTAGGCTCATTTTTTTTAAACTTAAGAAACTACCCTACCTGAATTAAAAAAAGCCAAGAAACTATTATGATTAGTAGCTTTAATTTTCGCAGGTCACTCAAAAATGTTTTGACACAGTATAATAATAGTGGATGTTTTTGGCATTATTTTGAGTGCGAATTATGTTATAACATGTTTTGAGGTCTTACTAAGTAATTTGGATTTGGAAGCCCTTCTAACAAAAATATATTGGCTCTACACTTACGGCATTAACAACAATATAAGAAACACATAAGAAACGTTTGGTGGCAAAATGCCCCTAAGATTTAAGAAACTGCCTACCAACCCCGGACCTTAGTTTCTTATAAAAAAATGAGTGTACTGCATTTCATTCGTTGCATCGACAATTAAAAGAACTCTCTTTGTATACTGATTTTTAGAAAACGCATTTTACTTTTGTCGCAATTTGCTTGAATTTACCATGGTCATACACTCGGTCATACACAGGGTCATGCATGTATTTTTTTTACAAGAAACTAAGAATTTGAGCCAGTACTGAAAGTTTCTTAAAATTATAAAATTTTGAGTACTCAGAGTTTCTTACGAGTTTCTCACGAGTTTCACAACAATCTTCATGTTTACTTCCTGCGCCCTCGTGAACATTTAAAAGCGAAGTTTTTTTAAGCCTTTCCAAAGTTTAGACATTACTGAAGTGCCTTTCAAGTAATATGATATAGGAAACAAGTGAAAATAAAGTAGAAATATGCTAAGAATTTCCTTTATTAAAATAAATAGTTTCTTAAGTTATGCTTTCCCAGTACTGGAGTTTCTTAACTTTTTGGCGATCTGAGAGTTGAGTTTGTTATAAGTCTATAAGCGGTTTCTTATAAAAAAATACGTGTAAAGTGATAAAAGTTGAATTTTAGGAGCACTAACACGATCAAAAAATATCGAGCTAAGCTAATCCTTCCTTGAAAACAATTATCAACATCTGCAAGACAAAATATCAGAGATTCGCTTGACATTGAAAAGAATCGAAACTTTTGATAGTAGCTATTGAAGATTCACGCTTTTGTAAATATTGTTAAAATAACCTGCAACGCTGCTTTATATAGCTCATCAGGCTTCAGGACGAGGAGAGGATCATAATGTTGAGTTGGTATGAAGAGGTAGACTTACGACGTGATTCCTTGTATTCTTTCAATATTTTTAATATGCTTTTTATATTAACCATCCAATTCAATGAGCGATACTGAGACCTATGTAATGAATCTCATAAAGAGGTTCTTTAATGTCTTAAAACTTTGTGTTTGCTTCTTAGAAGAGCTGGTTGAAAGATAGAAGAGGAGCAACACTCAGGATGCAGACATTTTTGCTTGCTATATTTATTATCAAGACATTTGCATTTGTCCAAGGTGAGTAGAGTGTGTCTCAGAAAATTGCTTTTAAAATTATTAAATATGCTTTATCACCATAAGCGTATGGGAGGATAAAATCTGGGGGGGATTGCCCGATAAAAAGTCGATTGTTTAGCAAAATTTTTGCCCGACTTAGGACTGATTCTTGCCCGAAAAAGGCTGATTTTCGTAAATTGTTCCAACTTAAGGGGGGCTGCCGTCCTTCCAGCCCCCATGGCTCGTACGCTGATGTTTGTCACAAAGCGATTTACGGTTCTAAATAAAAGCTTTAACACCTTCAGCGCAACCATCCGTACTGTTTTGCTCTTTCTTCCGTTTATATCTATGCATTGAGAGGTGTGAAATCTATGTTGAAAACGGCAAATCGCTTGGTCATATCGCAGACTCGAGTCCTTTGTTTTACAAAATTCGCACTACTAGCTGGTCACAGAATTAATTGGTTAACGTTTTGTCGCTGGACATGACGAATCGTCTTATCTTAACTAATATGCAGTCAATTATCGCTAGAGCGGACAACGATCAACGGTCAGCTCGAGGACGAACCGACCGCGTCTAAGGTCTGCCTTACCAGCAGAACTTCAAGGGTGGGCATGTTGCAGTGAGGACAGTGGACCCATGTATGTCCACATAACGGGTTTATTTCTCCCATACTATGTTAATGTCTGTTCCTGAAATCAGGTTTATTTTGAACTCTTTTCAACAATATAATTTTGCAACTAACTTGGACTGTTCATGTTCTTGGATGTTGGTCAATATTTGTCCCCAAAATTGGATTTTTTTATTGGAGTATTGTAAAAATGTATGTCCCCAAAACCAGTCTGTTTACGAGCGCAATTTGTACTGGTACGCTGAAAAATGGGTTGGTGAAATCGTTTTTCCAAGACATACATAGGACCACCAAAAACACAGCGCATGCCCACCCCTTGGAACTTCCCTTCCAATCAATCAAATGGAAGAAAACACAGTGTCATTTTTAAAGAGAAATCTGCCTTAATTAAGCTGAATACACACTTGAGGCTATTATGAGCGGCACGATGCGGCAAAGTTGAATTAATTTAACTTTGTTGCGTGGCTGCACTTCATTCTTATCTGCAATACGTCAAGAACGACGCTTCAAGTGAGAAGTCAGCTTTATTAGTGGTATTCACGTGTAGAGAGTTGCTTGTATAAGCTTTATGCCTTGATAGGGCCAAAATACACACATTTTCTTTGCAAGAAGCTATCACAAAGTGAATTTATCATTTTTTGGATAATTTCATTAGCAAAAGTTTCACGAGAGGTTCTTTACCCAATTTTGTATTTGCCTTACAATTAGCACGAAGCAGCATTTTTAAGATTCGCTTTAAATTTAGATGCTCATAGTTAACACAAAGATAAGCAGACTTCGAGCTATATTCTGCCCGAATGTGCTTCATTCGATTTCAACCCTACTAAATATCAAAGCAAATAATCTTTGCAGATCTTAAAACTAGAGTATAGTTCCTTCCTGCAATCGTACCATCCTTAAAGGGGCTCCATCTCCAAATTTCGGTCGAAACGGTGATTTTGCAGTTTTTTTATAGGCAATATCACATAGACTTTCACTTTTTTTCAAAAAAGAAAGCATCGTTTTGAAGATAAATCCTTTTACTTCACAGAGGAACAAACCAAACATTCATGTCTTTTACGATTGCTCAGATATAAGTGGATTTTTAATGGTCACTTTTTGGTGGCTTGGGTGAAGCCACCAAACAAACTGCAGAAGACAATGGACACGTGCCTAAAACAATGGTGTTTACAGATTTGTTTACAGTTTGGCGACGGAGCCCCTTTAAGTCATGTACCTAAAGGCTGGTTTCCATTAAATCGTAAGGGGATCGGCTACAGTCTGCGATCGTCGGCGATCCCTTCTTCCATCTTCCATCTTCCATCTGCGATCATAAGCATAGTGTTTCGATAAGTCGCCGGCAGTCTGCGACCGTCTGCAACGGAGCAATCAAAGAATGTTTTCAAACCCCAAGGAAGGCGCTTCAAGAAGGAACTTCAAATCTAATTGGGCAATTTGATTCATGTTATTGTTCTTAAACAAAAGGATATCTGCGACGATCGCCGATCGTCTGCGATGTGCGTTTCCATTAAAATTTTCCCAGATCGGGACAGTCGTAACGATTGGGAAAGTTGAACTCAGTTCAACTTTCCCGACGCTTACGATCCACGATCGTAAGCAAGTGTTTCCATTAAATCGGGAACACAACGCAGACGATCGCAAACTGTCGCCGATCCCCTTACGATCGCGCTACGATTTGATGGAAACCAGCCAAGCAAAAGTCATGCGAAGAAGCTTCTGTTAACTCATATAAAGATTTGTTCGCAAGCCCTTTTGCTTTTCTTTTCACAGATTTTAGGTTCGTGGAACTTCGACAAAAAGGCGACTTTTTAGGTTCCCTGTAAAAGAGAAAAGAATGCCCAAACTCTCTAGAATTTTCTAGATTTGCAAACTTAATGTCACTTTTTGATTCGATTCTTAAACAAAAGAATTTTGGCATCTTGTTACGAAAACTTATCAACTGCATCGCAGGCACTTTGATCTATTTGCAGTCTACTCTCTTTCTTATTGCTAGGAATCCCAAAGCCAGATCTCCACTGGAAGCTCGACCAAGGAACTTCTGATGGCTATGTAGAAGAAGCAAATTCTACTGACCAGAATCGTGGATACATTTTACGTGGAACACGTATTTTACGGAACGAAACTTGGATTGCTGCCTACTTTAATGGCAATAAATCGGGGATAATATTCGATAATATAACTAACGGATGTATTCTGAGTCCGCAAAGCTGTAAGGCTGGTCTGTCGATTAGCTTCCACATACGATGGCAAAATTGGAAAAATGTTGGCGAAGGGAGTATCATTTCATCAGGGAATTTTAGTGTGCATCATACTTCACGGAACAGGCTAGTTGTTAGTTTATGGAACGGCACCACTGAAATGCAACTTGTTCATGTGAGGAACTTAACGAGATCAGGTTGGGCATGTTATATCGTAACTTGGGATCGCAACTCATTACGACTCTACATCAATGGTAGCTTGCAGAGAGAGGTGCCGCCTGTGACGACAACAACATCAACAATGACAACAGCAACAACGGTTGAAAGTGGTATTTACTCGAAAAGAACGAATTATTCGCTTGGGAGTAACGCATTGGAAAGGCGACTTGCATTTGGAAATACGGCTAAGAAGAACGCCAATAAGAAGGGAATCAAAATGTACATGGATGATGTAAAAATTTGGGATTATGTTTTAAAAGCAAACGAAACTGGAGATGCATGCTATAGGGGTGAGTATTGAATTAATTTTATAGATTAAAACCAGGATGATGTTTCCCTATGAAGTGAAGATAATGGCATTCTCTAATAGATGTGGCACTTACTCTTGTTTTATGACATAAGTCTTCCTAAAAAGTCTTTGACGTTCGTTAATCAACGCAATTTCGAAGTTATCAGCACTCGAAAATTCAATTTGGAAGCACGTAACTCAAGTAAGAGCTCGGAGAGCTCATGATTGGCTAATTCTAAATAAATAATCAGATAACGCCCACAATCTTTATCTATCGTGGTGTAATCATCTGGTTTTGCAGCCAGATTGTTTCAGACGGACGGGGTTCAAGCCCTATCCATACCAATTGAGCGTCATGACAAGGGGTCGTGGACTCAATTAGTGCTAAAAACCGCAACTTCACATTCACCTTTAATCAGAGTCAGACGAAAATAATCAGCAAACGGGTCCATAATTGATGATGTTTTCAAATTTGCATTGCTCCACCTTTCAAATTTAAAAATGTTGCAATGACAATGCCAGCTTGAGTTTTTAACCAAGTCTTTTAAGCAGATGCGAGGTATGCGTAACATCTATTTCTGAAACTCCGATTCCGAGTTTCGTCTGCATACCCATTACAGTCAAAGAACGCCAGAAACCAATGGACTCCAGTAATAAGCCTACATACCCATACTGTTTCCACCAGATTCTTGTTATGATGATGATTATAACAAATGTCTATCTATTTTCAAATTCACAGAAACGTTTGGTGGTGGTGGTGGTTCCGGTGGAGGCAAAAAGGTTGGCCAAGATCCTTACATTTACGAACATCAAGCATTCTCAACGATAGACTATGCCAACAAGGCCCTGACAGGACATGTATTTAAGACACACTTGGTCAAAAGTCTGCAAGAGTGCACCATAAAATGTATGGACAATAAGCAACAATGCCATTCGTTTAATATTGGTAGGACAAAGACGAAATCCTTGATATGCGAACTAAATAAAGTATCAAAAGAAAGATATGAACATCGTATCAAAGAAAGGAAAGATTTTTATTATTATGATGTATATTTTCGAGTATGATTTAAAATGGAAAGTATTATATATAAGGGAGGATGGCGTGGCTTCGGAGGGTTTTAATGTAAATAGTAACATCAAAGGGCTGGTCCATTGATTTTGTTCACGAACGATGTAAAAGGCTAACATCCACTGCAGTAGTTTTGGTCAGCAACTAGCGCGCTTGTCTAGTTCGCATGCAGCAGAGTAGTTCCTTTGGCAATCAAAACAATCATGAGTGTATTGTTTAAGATTTTAACATTGTTTCAGTTCAAAGAATTTAGATGCACCTGGTTGAATTTGAATGAAATCTTGATTGTTTTGATTGCCAAAGGAACGCAAGGTTGGCCAGGAACCAGCGCGCTTCTCTAGCGCGCATGCAGCAGGGCATGCGCATTAGACAAGCGCGCTAATCGCCGACTAAAATTACTGAAGTAGAGGTCAACTGTTTAGCTATCATGTCTATTTCATCGTTGAGAATTTTCATGTCTATAAATAGCGAGTTTCTTGATTCTTTGATGATTCTATGATAACTCAATAATGATCCTACGATGATTACTCTATAATGCTATAATGACCCAAACGTAATTCGACAATCAGTCTTTGTGGTTCTGTTTTGAATCTATTATAATTCTATGCCGATTCTTTAGCAATTCTATAATTATAGCTCTATAATGATTCAATGATGAATCTATGGTGATATGTGATGATCTCACGATGATTCTTTAATGATTCTATGATAACTCTGTAATCATTCTCTAATGAACTAGGATAGCTACCGGGTGTCCCAAAAAATTATATAGATTTGGTCGACCCACTGTGAAAAGGGAAAAAGGGAAAAGGAAAAAAAGGAAAAGGAAAAAAAGGCGAAAAGTCACAAAAAATAAATTTCATCAAAACAATTACAATGATATATAATCGTAAAGAAGATATCTGAAGGATCAAAACAAAGCAAAAAGTAGACTTTTCGAACTTTTGAGTCCGGAGATATTCGCTTGCAAAGTTTGGTGAAATTGACATTGTTTACTTTTCAAGTAATTTTTGGTCAATTTCTACAGAATGTTCACTACATTAGTTCATATTAGAGCTATTCTTTTAAACCAACTTTAAAGAATTTAATAATACAGCAACAAATTCATTTGCTAATATCTCTGCCTACGATTATCTGATTTTAGCTCTGTTTGTTTTAATTGAAAGTGTTACATGTCTACTTACATAGGAATAGAAAATTGAATCTCCTGTTTTGNTCTTAAAGAAGATATCTGAAGGATCAAAACAAAGCAAAAAGTAGACTTTTCGGACTTTTGAGTCCAGAGATATTTGCTTCAAAAGTTTGGTGAAATTGACATTGTTTACTTTTCATGTGATTTTTGGTCAATTTCTACAGAATGTTCACTACAGCAACAAATTCATTTGCTAATATCTCTGCCCAGGATTATCCGATTTTAGCTCTGTTTGTTTTAATTGAAAGTGTTACATGTCTACTTACATAGGAATAGAAAGTTGAATCTCCTGTTTTGCAAATTTTGTTTCTTTGTTTTATTTCTAAATATGCTTATTTTCCGGAAATTGACCCTCAAAATGCATAGTTTTGAAGTTAAAAGTACAAAATAAAAAAATTAAGGCCGAATATTTCTACCAAACCTAACTTTTCTTAAAGTAGCATATTTCAGCAGATAGTCTGCCAAAGGGACTATTCAGGATCGTACAGGGGACAGAATTATGTTAGCTTAAAGGTGACCACTACTCCTTTTTGCTAAGTTTAGGCCCCTCAGGATTTTACTGTGTTCCTTCAGACAAACGCAAATACTACAACCCAGGCTTAAGATAGACAGTTCCGAATGGTTCTATTCTTTTTAACAATTATTTCCACATAAACAAAAGAAAAATTTGATTGACTATCTCCTCCGCAGCGGCATTTTATTGTTTTTTATCTATGTTCAATATGTTTGATTGACTATATCAACCTATATAACAAGGTATCTATGTTCAAGTTGACTACAGAGGTACGTTTTAAAAACGTTTTTGGATTGATTCATGTTAAATTCTCATCGCGAGGGTCGACAAAATTTGTATACTTTTTTTGGACACCCGGTATGTAATGATTCTATGACGATTATCGGATGATGCTAGGATAATTCTATAAAGATTATGATAGTTCTATAATAATTCGATGTTGATGCTACTATCAATCTATGATGATTTTCTAATCATCATATGAAGATTCTATGATGGTTTTATGATGTTCAAGGTTCTATTTTCTTAAGTTTGGCAACTTGGTCTCAATACTTGAGCTAAGTTTGCGCGAAGTACAGAAATCTTTTTATTTCTTGAAACTGAAGGCCACAATATAACAGATAACTTCATCGAATCGAATCTTGAGTATGTCATAAAATAATTACAAAATATACATTTAACTTCTCTCAAAAATATTCTCCCCAACTGCTAAAATGTGCATTTACATAAACTGCGTAGAACTGAGTGGAAATTAAATTACTGTTGCACTCAAAAAGAAAGTTGTGTAAGCAGAAACTCTGTAATTTAGCACCTTGTAAATACATTATTGTTAAAGTTATGTTTACTCGTTAGATCCTGGTGACTATATACAATACAAACATACTACCGATGTCTTATCTGTTGTTTGTGTCTTATGGATATTATATGCTCAAGAACGAGGACATATCTTACAACGAGGCTGACAATGGTTATAGAATACTATGGATGTAGCAGTGGTAGCGTTCGAAACCTTGTTTACTTCATCAAGAAGTATTTAGCAAATAAGCCCTCNAAAAGAAAGTTGTGTAAGCAGAAAGTAATTTAGCACCTTGTAAATACATTATTGTTAAAGTTATGTTTACTCGTTAGATCCTGGTGACTATATACAATACAAACATACTACCGATGTCTTATCTGTTGTTTGTGTCTTATGGATATTATATGCTCAAGAACGAGGACATATCTTACAACGAGGCTGACAATGGTTATAGAATACTATGGATGTAGCAGTGGTAGCGTTCGAAACCTTGTTTACTTCATCAAGAAGTATTTAGCAAATAAGCCCTCAGGGCAGATAGGCTCATCAGTTGCAAACACCTACCACAATTCTATGATAATTTCATCGAAAGTTAGTAGGGAAAATCACTCATTACTCTTTGGTCAACTCACGTAGAGACATGAGGAAAAATTACCTTTTAGGTTATTTCAAATGCAAATATATTTTCCTTGATACAGGAAATCCTAATTTCTCTCGTAACACTGTGTCTTGAAAACTCTCAGAAAGGAAAATATCTAAAGTTGCTGTTCCCAGTAGTGAGTTAAAAATTTACAAATTAAAAATTGTGGTTCACCTCTAGCGTAAAATTGCCTAAATTGTAGCTTATCAGAGAAAGGCAAACTTCAAACTTTCTAATTGTTTCGAAGAAATTTTACAAAGTTACAAACAGGGCTTCAAACGTCCAAAAGTTAACGTACACACACAATAAACTAGAAAACTTTACTAAATACAGCTTGAACAAATTTACCGTTTATACAAAATATAGAGTTTTAACTTCTAGCGAACTCAAAATGGACGTAAAGAACATGAAATACCTCGAAGCGGCCATCTTGTTCCTGGCACATCTTTATGATCGATGTCCACATGCAAGATAGGATCTCTTGCGCAGATACGCGAAGCATAACATGGACACTCGTATGAATACTGCGCTTTTTGTGGGTCGGTAAGTGCTTGTTTCTCCGACAATGGAATGGCTGTTACGTGTAGAACTGGTAGTAGGCTAGGCGCTGCTTTTGGTGGGGCATCTTGTAACTCTCCCGTTGTTTTCTCCCAGCTGGCACCCCATAAATATACACCGTAAACGAAGACGCCATCTACTGGAGGTTCACGAAGCTGATAGNACCTCGAAGCGGCCATCTTGTTCCTGGCACATCTTTATGATCGATGTCCACATGCAAGATAGGATCTCTTGCGCAGATACGCGAAGCATAACATGGACACTCGTATGAATACTGCGCTTTTTGTGGGTCGGTAAGTGCTTGTTTCTCCGACAATGGAATGGCTGTTACGTGTAGAACTGGTAGTAGGCTAGGCGCTGCTTTTGGTGGGGCATCTTGTAACTCTCCCGTTGTTTTCTCCCAGCTGGCACCCCATAAATATACACCGTAAACGAAGACGCCATCTACTGGAGGTTCACGAAGCTGATAGAGAAAAATAGAATTGCTTTTGGTTTTCGGGGGTACTACAGAAATAGCAGAATTTACTAATATAGTAAGCAATACCAGAGCTGAATTATATAATACTAAACCTTTGTTTTGACATTATTGAGGTAATATCGAGTAATACAGTACAAGAAACAAATGACAAGATGCATTGGATTTTCTAGACTAAGGGGAAAGTTGTTAAAATATTTGTTTGCAGTACACGTATTTTATTTGATAAGAAACTAAGAATTTGGGCCAGTATTGAAAGATTCTTAAAATTATCAGCTTTTCAGTACTCGGAGTTTCTTACGAGTTTCTTACGAGTTCCGTAACAATCTTCATGTTTACTTCCTTTGCTCTGGTGAACATTTCAAAACAAAGTTGTTTGAAGCCTTTCCAATGTTTAGACATTTCTCACGTACCTTTCGAGTCATATGATACAGGAAACAAGTGAAAATAAAGTAAAAATATGCTAAGGATTTCCTTGACTAAAAAAATAGTTTCTTAACTAATTTTTTCCCAGTACTGGAGTTTCTTAATTTTTTGGTGATCTGAGAGTTGAGTTTCTTATAAGCGGTTTCTTATAAAAAAATACGTTTACTCAAGTTTCTTAATGTTTTAGTGATGTGAGAGTTCAGTTTCTTATCTGAGAGTTTCTTGTAAAATAATAAGTGCAATGAAATTGGAGTGATTTTAGCGAAAGTAAAACTCCGTAAACAAGTTAGCATGGTACTTTTCAGGAATATTCCATTTATGAAATACAGGTTTTTTTTACATAAGAAACTGGTTTATAAGAAACTAGTACTAAGATGGCTGAAAATTTAAGAAACTCTAGTACTATGTTTGAGAAGCGCTAAGAAACTTTTGAAAACTAAATTAAAAAACGTCATGGCAAAATCATCGCTCAAACTTAATTCTTGAGTAATATTCACTATAATTTTGTTTTTTGAGCCCAATACAACTCTTTTCTTGCTAAAGATTGTACTGTATGTCAAGAAACAAATACGTGGCAATGATAGAAACTACATTATAATTCATGCATCCACAAATAAGAGACATATTAAGAAACTTATAATACTAAAAAGCGGAAATTTTCATGTGAAATTAAGAAACTTTTAGTACTATGGGCTGATCCAAGTTTCTTATAAAAGAAAAAACGTGTACCATGCAAACTCATTTTACTTTACATTTGAAAGTGATTTCAACACTCTCAAGTTTACTATAAGCACAAAAGAAAACAACTGAAAATTTGCTTGAAAGTTGCTTCAAATACATATGAGAGTGTAGTCCTTTGTATTTTAATCATATAATATCATGCAAAATCATCATTTTCAAGCATGTAAATTTACTATAAATTTCAGTCCTATTTGACGATATTACATTTAGTTAAATTCATCACTTCAGTTTTGAACGGAGGCACTTAGAAAATCAAATATCGAGAACAAATATGCAATCGACCGAAGACACATATATTCATTTCCAACACACAACACCCAGTATTAATATGTTGCTACGAAACGCAAGAGAAACCTCATCAGAAAAATTTGCCCTGAGAGAAAAGAAAACTTTGACACATGGCTAGGTTCCACCCAGATCCAAATATTATTTTGTAGACTTAGCCGACTAGATTTGATAAAATATTTGCTTTTCAAATGTCGCAAGTTAAGAAGCCAATTTAGAAATATATTTTATTAGAAGATTAAAGGTTATTAATAAAATAAATACTTAAAGTTTACAGAATATGTCGAAACTAATGAAAAATTTACTTGGTTTTAACGTGTTGAATTTCATTTGATTGAAAAATGTGCAGATTCAACACACAGTCAAGATTAGCAATTTTATTCTCATGAGATGCAAACAGATAAAAAATGTACCGGCCAAACCGTTGAAATTTTATGCTTGATTGTTCAAGAAACCGTTGAGATATGTGCGACCTACAGGGTGTCCCAAAAAAGTTGTGCCCCTTTTGTGTGGTTGCTGTGGAGGAGCTATAACTTCTATTGTCCCGTTGTTAATATAGTTGCATTGGATGTACTTCAACTTAGAGTTTGAGACCTTGTTTTAGCCAATCGCACAAGTGGTTGATGATTTATGGTGCAAGAAAGTCGAAAAAGTGAAAACTTCAAAAACAGCACTTTCTTTGTTCTCCAAAAATGTCAAAATCAAGTAAACATTACAAGAAAATGTTCTAGCGTTTCATTTGAAACTTTTATGCATTTTGTAATGGGTTGATAGTGTTGTGTTATCAGTAAACAATACAATTAACCCCTTATCAACTGTAGAAAAAATTCTAATACTGCTCTAGAATCCTTTCTTGCAGTATTTACTTGATTTTCGCATTTTTTGAGAACAAATAAAGTGCTGTTTTTGAAGTTTTCACTTTGACTTTCTTGCGCCATAAATCATTAACCACTTGTCCGATTGGCTAGAGCAAGGTCTCAAACTCTAAGTTGAAGTATATCCAATGCGACTATAAAACATCGGGACAATAGAAGTTACAGCTCCTCCACAGCAGCCGCACAAATGGGGCACAACTTTTTTGGGACACCCTGTAGACTGATTACATGTCGTAGTTTCGCTCCTCCGCCGAACTGATATGCCCCGTGTGCGACCTACTACGTTCATTGTCTCACATGAGCCCATGTATTTTCTTGTAAGAAACAAAGAAGATGACTTAGTACTGAAAGTTTATTAAAATTTTCAGACTTTGAATACTCAAAATTTTTTAAGAGCTTTTTATGAGTTTCGTAACACTCTTGATGTTTACTTTCTGTGCCCTTGTGAGCATTTCAAAACAAACGTTGGATTTTAGAAGAGCTGCATTAACAAATAATGTTTTCTGGGTTGCAGTTTTCGAGAGCTAGGTCACTATATTTTTGTTTTCAAAACAAAGTTTTGTGGGAGAACAAATGATGAGTGCCCTGTGAGATAATGATGTAAAAAGGCTAGGTTTGCACTGTTTTGGAGAAAGGAATCCCAGCGTACGCAATAGCCAGTAAATAATGCTTCCTCTACCCACTAGAAAGAAATCCCAGCGTACGCAATAGCCAGTAAATAATGGTTCCTTTACCCACTAGAAAGGAATCCCAGCGTACGCAATAGCCAGTAAATAATGGTTCCTCTACCCACTAGAAAGAAATCCAGTGCAATTTTTCTCAACAAAAATATATAGAAAGGGCAAGGCGATGTTTCCTTCTTCTCAAAAGTGAATTTAAGAGACGGGTGAAAGGAATTATGATTTTATAGGAAAATCTTGCACACAGCCTCAGCTTTCAGATTTTCAGATGACAAAATTATCGTCGACATAATGAAAATAAACTACAACATCCAAGGTATCTGAAAAAAGTGTGTCTGTTTGTGTGGCTGCTGTGGAGGAGCTATAACTTTAATTGATCCGTTTTTGGACAGTTGCATCGGATAGACGTCAGCTTTGCTGATTTATGCCACAAGAAAGTCAAAAGAGTGGTTGCTTCAAAAACAGCAGTTCCTTTTCAAATGTAGAAAAAATCAAATGCAACGCTAGAATTCTTCCTTTCGATGTTTACTCGATTTTGACATTGTAGGAGGACAAAGAACTGCTGTTTTTAAAACAAACACTTATTGTGCCTTTCCTGTGCCACGAATCAGCAACCACTTATCAGATTGACTCAAACAAGGTCTCAAACTCTAACTTGAAGCCTACCCTATGCAACTGTATAAAAAAAAGAGACACTGAAGTCACAGCCCTTCCATAGCAGCTGCACAAACGAAGAACAATGTTTTGAGACACCCTGTAGAAACGTACCATTTTAGCAAATAAAAATAAATTTCTGTGATAAATAAACTATAATGCCAGGATATAAAATACACTAAAAATATCAGGCATAACCCTTCATCAGCAGAGTTATAAATGCATAAACGTATCGAGAATGTATCGGGCATAACCCTGCTGATGAAGGGTTATGCCCAATACGTTTAATGTATTTTTATGCTGGCATTAACAAGGACAGATTTTCTAACACAATAGTTGCTTTTGATTGACACCGCAATTCAAAGCGATTAGCGATAAATCTGCGTCGCGGATTTTGTTTATTAGATTCAAAAGCCAAGCAGAAGGCATTGAAATTCTCGTATATTTAGTGCTAAAATAAAACAATTGCTATACGCAGCTTCTGAATCTAATAAACAAAATCCGCGAGGCAGACCCTTAGATTTATCCTTCTTCTTTCGTTATAAACTCATGACTTGTCTTGAAAATTACCTTTCGCGTGCACAAGGCGACAGTTTGCCCGACTGGTTTCAGGGCAACTTTGCGGCTTTGTTTGTTTTGAATTACTGGTTGAGAGAATTTCTTTGCTTTGAATTACGGTGTCAATCACAAGCAACTGATGCTATTGTGTTACAAAATATGTCCTTGTTACTGGCATTATAGTTTATTAATCACAGAAATTTATGTTTATTTGCTGAGACTATTGTCGCATGTCACTCTCAAGATCTTATATCATTTTAGCAATTATGTTTAACAATGAACGCAAAAAGTGCATCAGACTAGTCCCATATGCCATTTGTTTACGCAAAGAGACACCTTGCCCATCTGATAAGCATCAAGAAGTTTTAAGCAATTTTTCAAAATACCATGACAACAATCAACAATAGTGGAAAAGCAACCTCGATTTTCCCTAACCTTGCCTTCCTAATAATACATTAAAATGTAAATAAACTTACATGGTCTTTGTCTCTGCCAGTGATTTCAGTTCGGAAAACAAATTGCTCTGATAAAATACTTTGAGCTTCATATTGTCGAACTGTGTCCTGTAAAATAAAAATAAAACGATTTTTTTTATCAGTAAGTTCAATTTTTGCGCTTATAATCATTGAATAAACCAGTCAGTCAAAGCATAGGTGTAAAAATCTTTGCAAAACTTTCAAAATTAATTGTGTAAGATATCATTGCCCCACTCTCTCAAATGAATTTCTCGAAGGGGACTTTAGGTAACTTGCTATTATTCTAGAGAGAGCATTTTTGATATCATCAACATTTTTATAATTACAGCCTTTTTTACATTTTTGCTACCGGATGTCCCATAAAAAGTTAGTCCCGTTTTAGAAAATCACCAAAACTCGATTATCAAACCTATCATAAAATTTTCTGTTTGATCTCTTTTATCAATGACCCAAATTTATTTAAAGATGATCAAATGTTGCTTTCATTTACTTAAAGGGGATAAAATTACAGGTTGAAAAACCTCATTGTGGGCTATNAAACTCTCAGAAAATCTCGCAAATTAACTTATAGTCTGTCTCAAATTAGATGTCACGTGAAAATGCCCGCGAACACGAATAACAATGATTGAAGTGTTTTGTTTTGGATCAGTAATTTTGCCGTGTCACAAATCTCACGTGACATCTAATTTGAGACAGGCTCTAGATCTATCATGATAGCACTGATAATAAAGCAAAAATGCATGCGGATGCGAATTTTCTTCAACATTGCTCTGAGACTGTTTCCCAGTCAACTGGAGAATAACCTCGAGCTTGTTTACAGATTTTATCCAAACATTTAATCGAGAATTATCGCCGCCCCAAAAAGTTAGTGTCGTTTGTCCGGGTTTTGAGCAGTAAGGTGATGAGCCGGAGTTTAAGCGAACAGGAAAATTCAGTTCAATAAAGTTTGGAGCGAAAACAACCAATCATGTCATAAGCCTACCTTTGCATAAATCCTTTTTACAAAGCAGTAGCTCCTCTAACGTCGATTCGAAGTCTCTTTGATTACCGTACCACAAAATAAGGAAAATATCACGAGATCACACCCAGCTCCTTGAAATCAAAAGTTATCGACACATGATTTGCATCAGCATTTAGATGAAAGGTTTGGCTATCTTTTGAGATGCACCTTCCGAAAAACCAGATTTAAAGAAAATTTAGAATCCTAAATTTCTTGTTTAGAGTGGAATAATCGCCATCTTATTCCAGTCTGCGTTTTATAAAGATTTAAGATAGAGGTAAATTTGAAGTCGTTTTGCGAAAATTAGAGTTTGCAAAAAGACCATTATAAAATTTCATGTTTCCAAGCTAATTTAGAATTCAGCATATTGTTACATCTTCCAAAACATGGACTGGAAAGAAGTGGCGATAGTTCAAATCTAAGTGAGAAACGATAGAATCAACACATTTTGGAAACTGCTTTCTGGACAGTATTCATAGCTTAAACTGACTGAGTAACATGTCAAAAGATAGCTTGGCCTTTCAGCTAAGTGATGATGTAAACATTTTGCTGATAACGTTTGCTTTGAAGAAGCAAGGCGCGATCTAGCTCGTGACGTTTTTTGGATCTTCCGGTAGAACTTTATTTCGTCTTGCGAAAGCCAAGCCTTATAGTCCTTATGCCAGATCTTACCTTTGAAAGTAGATATCTGAAGCCATGCAACTGAATATTTCGCGTTCCTTGCACTGGAGTTGAACTGGCGCTCTCCTCTTGCTGATAAAACCGAGCATTATTGAATTCATTCACCAAGAAGTTCAACGAACCCTGGAGGTAAAAATAAAACTTTTCGATAAATCTTCGAAAGAAAGAATCACAAGTTTCCTTCGTTTTGAAAAGAAGAAAGTAATCTTTTTTTTTTTTTTACATTCCGATAAAAATTTACAATACAAATTTACTTGCTACACTACTTACAAAATACTTAACGATACTACAAGGACGATGCCACTGGGTGCAAAAAACTAGGACTACTCCGTGGCATCACACAAAACTAAGACGACCTACATATGAATAATCAAAAGAAAACAACGAGACAGAAAACAAAAAACAAAGCAAAGAACACTACTAAATAATTGGCGGCTTACTAGGGGGGGGGGGGGATGGGGGCGATATACTTTATTCAAAACGACCCGTACTGTGTATGAAACGTATAGCTAACTCAAGGATGCTTCTATTCAGTTCATTTGGAAAATTCTTATCTCCGTACAATAAGATTTGCAACAGAACTTCATTTGCAAGATTTGCATATCCATATAGTCGTACTAGAGTGTAAATTCCAGCGAGGAGATCAGTCCTTTGAACACCAAAAGAGGGGCAGAGCAACAAGAAGTGTTCCGTATCCTCGATTCCATCGTTACTTGGGCACATTGGGTATATTGTATCTCTAAAGTTGTGTTCAAATTTATGAAAGTTTAGCTTGCTGAGACCAACCCTGAGTTGAGTAAGATAAGACAGGCCCTTCGGGTCATGGATCCCAAATACAGATTTTGTAGGGGGTCGGATTATGGATAGCAGCTTTGTCTTAAAAGCAGCAACAGAAGGTGACAATCTAATTTCAGGATCAAGTTTATTCCATTCAGACAAACAGTGAGGATAAAAACTAGATTTGTATTTTTCTGTCCTTGCTCGAATTTGCCCAATTGTGTCACGTTCGCGAAGTGAATACTGGACCTGTTGAAGTGGTGGCATTGGGTCCCTTGTGTAGTCCGGTGTTAAATTGTTTATGATTTTATAAAGCAATGTAAGACGTCTACTCCATCTGCGGAGGCTTAGAGATTCCCATCCAAGATCAAGGTACAACTTTTCTCGAGACGTTCCTCTCCAAGCTCCCGTTACAGCTAAGGCAGCGGAGCATTGAACAGACTCTAGCTTCTCCATTAAACTTGATAAGGTAGTACTACCAGTGAAGTCACATACTTTTGGTGGATTATGGTAAATGACATCTCCGTAATCTAAGTGGGGTCGAACATAGAGCTTGTATAGTTCACTTAGGGTATGCCTAGGCAGTAATCTTGGCTTTATCTACAACATTTTTAAGGCGGTAATAGACAATAACGCTAAAGATGGCGGCCGCGTAAAGCATGCTGGTAAAAAGCTCTGAGGTGGAAATGTTGAGAAACTTTTCTACTGCGAGCACTTAAATTGAGCAAAACTATTGAAAAGAGTATCTATGATACCCCGGGCCAGCCACTTATAACGCTTGGTTGGAAGACCATTGATGAACTAATTGCTAGTGAGTCTAATATTATGGTCTTCAAATCTCTTCATGAGCTGGCTCTAGTCTTATGATCTAACTGTCAGTTGAGGTGGCCAGGCGCGACAAATTTTTGTCGCGCCTTGTCTCACCAATCAGAGGGCAGCATTTGTAGTCCAGAGAAAGTCAAGGGCCAAATATGGGCGAAAAGCACTGAAATAACGCGCTCTGAATGGTCAATCAAGTTGTCATGACAACATTGCCGACAGACGTTGACTCTCGCAGCTTCGAGCAGATTTACCTCATCTAATTTGCCTCTAAACGGGAAGATTGTTGCAGAAAATTTCAGGTATTTAAACTTTTTTCATCAATGAAACATTCTTCTAAGTACTAATAACTAGTATTCCCATTTTCAAGTGCCGGAACCTCGAATTTTGAAACGTTTTAGAATTGGCATTTTCGATGAAATAGCTTAGGCCAAGAGGTGGTCGTCTCAACTGACAGTTAGATCATGAGTCGTAGTTGGAGCGTATATCAGTTTAGGCAAGTAGCGAAACTACGACATGTAATAAGTCTAAGCTGGCTCCACAATACATGTGTAATCTTTTCACAAAAACATCCCAGCTGACCTCTAGAAATCTTAGGAATACAGCAACTGACCTAAGGTTACCAAAGAAAAACTCCAAAAATGGACAGAAATCTTTTTCGTTTAGAGGTGCCAAGTCTTGGAATGGCCTCTCAGCTGAGTGTAAGCTGGCATCCTCCTTAAACGGATTTAAACAATGTATATAGGGGTAGCTTGCTGTAAATAATGTGTTTGCC
Source organism: Aurelia aurita (assembly GCA_004194415.1). NCBI lineage: Eukaryota > Metazoa > Cnidaria > Scyphozoa > Semaeostomeae > Ulmaridae > Aurelia > Aurelia aurita. Next base: position 199,316 of record REGM01000190.1, on the reverse strand, counting down.
ATTTGGATTTTCTTTTATTGCAAGTATTTATTTTAGATTAAAGGGTTTTTATTAATATATTAGAAATTGAATTGTATTAGGTTCTTTTAGGTCATAATAGTATGTTAAATTTTATAAATTTTTGTAATAGAAGGCCCCTTGAAAATCAGTATTGCTGAAGGGCTACCCTCCTTAAATATTTGAAATGAAATGAAATGAAATCTAATCTGTCAGTCAACACAATTGAACAACAGGTCTTTGATTTATCGCCGATCGAGAACACGGAACTCTTTTTTGAATCACCAAGGGCGATATAAAACGTACAATTAAAATAATGATTTACGCCCGATTGGCGAGCATGTGTAGATTTTTAGGCCGAATTTATTAGCATGTATCTGTGCTTGTTACCAGCGAGAAATCGTTTATACGTTACTGGCAATGCCCTTCAGCTTCCCATAGCATTTATCATCTTCACAGCTCTGTAAACATCACTTTTTGTCATATTTTTAAGGCCTAAAGTTTGTCTCCGCAGAGTCTCGCAGTTTTATCGCGGTTTTCTCGTGATTTGGAGAAGATTTAGAGGAATTGAACTGTGCATTTCATATCGCCCTTTAAAATTCGAAAAATTCGGAGGTAGTTATGATTAATGATCAAATGACAGATTATACTGTTATGAATGGTGTATCATACTTTTTCCTGTCTGTTCTCTGCGAAAGTACGTTTTACAATCTGCGACAAATGCGTAGTGACGTCATTAAGCACAAGGTCAGAGCGATCGATGAGGCTGCCCTACTGTTTTCTCGCCTCTGAATCATGACTAGCCTCCTTATCGTGTGGTTGTGGACAAAAATGGAGACCAATGGCGTTGACGCTTGACCTAAAGTACCAAGATGTTTATTGAATTGACAGCTGAAACACAAGTCTAAATGTGGAAATAAGTTTGTCATTTGATTCAGGAGATGGTAAGTTTGTTTCTAACACTAATTTACAAACCCCGGAATTATCATTTAACTCACCAGGTAGAAGCAGAATCAACTTGAGCTAATAAATCAAGTAGAAACTCACCCATAAATGCTTGATACCAAAGTCAAACTCATGAGGTCGATTTAATCCAACATAAGCAAATCGATGTCTCATTCGCAGGGTACTATGCAACATACAAATATTATGCAATAAAGGCAACCATTCATTCCTCGTGAAGCTCCTCCATACATCTGATTCAATCCAGGATAAGTTTCGGCTCATACTTGATTTCAAACTCTACGAGATATAAGAAATAGAATCCGGTATGGTGATGAAAGGTTACGAAATGACGTTAATAAAGAGCTCATCGAGGCTACTCTAAAACTCAATGAAAGGTTAATAAAGGTTTGATTAGCTGTTTCATTCATGGCTGCAGGGTTGACATGCATTTCGATTCTCCCTACGGTATCTTTCTTGTAATTTTTTGTACCGCGTGTCTAAAAAGAAGTACCCCCTTTTGACTGGAAAAAGGAGCAAAACGATAAGATACTGGGACTTTCCGCCTGCACAGCTACAGTAAATCCCCGCATATAAGAACCTACTTTTTTAAGAGCCAGGCTGAATTAGGTTCTTATTTCAAGGATACTTTGATCAATTTCAGGGCATAAGGTTCTTATTAGAAGGGTCCCTTGTGTAAACCTTTTAGGAGTTATTATCAAGAGATTTTCAACCATATTATTTGTTTGGCAATGTTATTAAGGACCTAATAACTAATGGTAAGCTTAAAAATAACAGGGGAGGAGGTTTTGATTCTAGAAGCCAACTGGGACAAAAACAAACTTAACAAGGATGATGAAAAAATCAAATTTATTACTCTTGTAATAAGAACATATGTTTTCATCAGACTGAAACAGGTTCTTAATTGCGAGGTGCATAATTTAGGAAAAACAGCATGTAGGTTCTTATTTTTGTAGGTTCTTATATGCGGGGATTTACTGTAAATTTGTTAATCTTCAATTTAAATGCACGTACCTTGCATTTGTAAATCGTCCACCAAACACCAGAGATACGAGCTCCCAAAGCCAAAATTTTGAGTGCACCCGAAACCAGAGGTTTTGAGAAAGGGCCTAACCATGATTTGATATCATGAGCATTTTCTAACGGAATTTTAAACTGTTATTTTTAGTATTTGCTTTTGAAAAGAACCATGGACGCTTAGCCATGACCCTAATTCAACAGATAGAAGAAAGATGTGGCAAGAATAATAAGCTCGTGCCATATCTCCAAAATAAGCGTGCATGTGCTCCTTTTCCTCTTCTTTGATGCAAATAGCTTTTCAATGGAATCTACGGAACGATTTTTTCATCAAAAGAAAAGTTCTGTCAAGAACAATTGAAACATCTCAAAGTAGAACTCTTTTCAAAACTAAAAGCTAAAAGAAAATAAAAATTGAAAATTCCTGTGGAAAATGCCCAAGAAATCAAATCATGGTTAGGCCCTTTCTCAAAACCTCTGGTTTTGGATGCACTCAAAATTTTGACTTTGGGAGCTCGTATCTCCGGTGTTTCGTGGACGATTTATAAATGCAAGGTACGTGCATTTAAGTTGAAGATTACCAAATTTAGTTGTGCTGTCAAAATTTCCCGACATTATATCGTTTCGTTCCTTTTCCAGTCAAAAGGAACTACTTTTTTTAGACACCCGGTATTTGTTGTTCTTTCTTGAGAGCAAACAAAATTGAATTAAAAATAAAAAATATTTTGCCACAACAAAAATCTTAAAAAGTGAGGCAGGCAGTAAATAAACACTATCAGGAAATAAGCCTAAAGCCAGAAACAACTGTCTCCACCATTTTCGAACATGAAATGCAGCAGCAAGGAGCTTGATTTGAAAAAAAGCGAAGTTTCAATGTCAAGCAAAGTTTTATAGGTGAAAAAAATAATAAATTTTTAGTGTAGAAAGGTAGCAGTCAACAGCACGTACAAGAAGTTAGGTGTTTGAGTTCCGATGTATTAAAGGTGCCTTTTAGATAAAAAACACTATGAACCCTTTTACAAATGTAGACAAAATTAATTACAACGCTAGAACCCTTTCTTTCAAGATTTACATGATTCTGGCATTGCTGGATAACAACGGAAATGATGTTTTTGAAGCAATCACATATTTTGCCTTTCCTGTGCCATAAATCAGCAACCACGTGTCAGATTGACTCAAAGAAGTTCTCAAACTCTAAGTTGAAGCCTGTCCTATCGAACTGTGTACGAAATGGGACAATTGAAGTTACAGCTCATCCACAGCAGCCACACAAATGGGGCAAACTTGTTTGGGACACCCTGTATGCTGATGTCGTTGGGAAGTTAGTTAGTGAGCCTTTTTTTCGTAAGGATTATTTCATTAACAACAATTTTTGCAAATACAAAAACGATTCAGTCAACATTCCACTGCCTATATTTTGCACAAAAATCATTGGGACAGACTATAGTATCAAAAATTCCCCGATAATCATCTTACCATTTTCGGTGTTTCTAGCACAACAGTGACAGAACTTTGAAGTAGACATGATGGTAACAATGGATCATCACGTGATGAAATCCACAAACGGAAATTTGAATCAATATTCTTTGTTTCATTGAGCAAGGAATCCAACACCTCAAGAAGTGGCATGCAGTTATGTCCGTTCAGCAGCAAGACCCAGTCACCCTGTTGAGAGAAATGAAATAGAGGATACCAAAAGAGACATAAATCTGGCGAGTCAAAAANATCATCACGTGATGAAATCCACAAACGGAAATTTGAATCAATATTCTTTGTTTCATTGAGCAAGGAATCCAACACCTCAAGAAGTGGCATGCAGTTATGTCCGTTCAGCAGCAAGACCCAGTCACCCTGTTGAGAGAAATGAAATAGAGGATACCAAAAGAGACATAAATCTGGCGAGTCAAAAAACGTTTTAGTGTTCGCGAAAACGTAGAAAAGCGAATCACGAACCTAATCAATGGAATGGACAATTCTATGCAGTTGATTATTATTTTAACAGTCTCATTGAAAACACCAGCACTTTCCTGAAAGGATGACCTCCTGAAATAATTTGCAGAAGGAATGAGCTCTTGTTCCTATTGGTCAATCGAAATCAAGGCCTTCTATCAATTAATGCTTTTTCCTTTAGAGACCTGGCAAATTTCGTCCATTTTTCAGCTCTGTGATAATGACAGTTGCATTTTTTATCCTCTAAAGGAAAGGAATTGAAATAAGCCTTGCTTGTTTTTGCCACGCATGAGAAACAACGAACGAGATACATCTTTAATGTCTGAATTTTCTACTCCTTGGATACGCTCATCTATGAATAGAACAAGGAACATCCACATATGCTTTGCTTCCGTAGCTCGTGCACGCGTCAATTTCGATAATTTAACTGCACCCTTGCCCAATCCCCTTACTCATGAACACCTTTACCCTGCCAATTACCCTCAAGTCCCCTTTTAAGCATTCTCAGAATTTTCCACAGCTTTAGAACTATGTTACCGATTTTACAGAAGTACATTTTTGTATGTAAGTTAGCCTTTCCAGTATTAATGCTCTATAGCAATGAAATCTTTATTGTACGCAGCTCTTTGATGTTTTAATAGAGATTAAGATCACTTAAAAACTGATCAAAATAAGAGGCCTTCACGGAGTGGAAAAAATAATAACATACTGTTTTCATGTTATTCCTGATAAGTTTCTTTGCATACTTTTCTTCGCCAGTCATTCCACAGAGATGAATAACTTGGAGTTCCACCTGTGAGGAATAATGAAACGAAAAATCGTTAATATAACTATAATGGAAATAAAATGAAAGCTTTAAATAACTTTACCCAAAAATGACTGAAACGACATGGAACTGAAATAAGCTGACTTTTAACTGAAGCAATCAGCCTATAATATAACATTGGCTGAACATCTGCTATCTCCAAATCAAATCTAACTCCTTGAAAGCATCGGGGTAAGTAGGAAAGGAGAGGACACATCAAAGAGGCTGTGGCAACGAAATAGGTATATTTGAATTTAAAGTGCCTGATTAAGGTTACATACCAGGTGTCCCAAAAAAAAGTATACAGATTTGGTCAACCCTAACGATCAGAATTTAGCATGAATCAATCCGAGATCATTTTTAAAACATTACTCAATAGTTAACTTGAACATAGATACCTTGTTTGTCGACATTGGTGCTTTGAGAGTAGATATATTAATCTTCAAAGGACAGATTTGCCTCTACCTCCAAACCAGAGCTTTGTCGTTTTGGCCTAAGCAAATTCTTAAAGCACAGTGAATAAGTCAACAATAGACTTGGAAAACTTTGAACCAGGAGGAGAAAAATTGAAAACTGCACAACAAATGCGTTTCACAAAATATAATTTATGTGACACTTATCATCAAGGGAGCTCCGAAGCAAACTTTATTCATTTTAAGTGAAACAAATTGTGGATATTGCTTAGGCCAAAACGCCAAAGCTCTGGTTTGGAGGTGGAGGCAAATTTGTCCTTTAAAGATTTATATCTCTACTCTCAAAGCACCAATGTCAACAAAAAAGGTATCTATGTTCAAGTTAACTACCGAGTAATGTTTTAAAAATTATTTCGGATTGATTCATGCTGAATTCTGATCGTTAGGGTTGACCAAATCTGTATACTTTTTTTTGGGACACCCGGTATTTTTTATAACCAATTCGTATGATTGATATCTTGATTTTGAAAACATGTTACTCATTTAGCGAATATTGGAAATTCAAACTTTGACAAAATTTGATTAATCGTTTCTTTCTGTCTCAGGAAATAAGAATATGGAGAAATTCTAATCAATTCTCTGTACCTCAAATAAATAAATGGATTGAAAAAATGTCGCGGAATAGCTAGGTATACATAACTTTAAACTTTATTTGCTAAATTAAGAATTTCCATTCATTACCTGTTTTGTGAAAGCATAATCAGTAACAAGAGGCTCGCTGATTTCAGCCTCTTTTCGATACAACAACAAAATCGGCGACCTCGTTGTGCTTTGCCTCACAACACCGGCGAGATCCAATTGAATATCGGCAGTGTACCTGTAAAGATAACAATTGAGACTTAAAAGATTATTTAGTCATATTTGGTAAAATCAAAATGAAATAAATAACGAAAACTGAAAAACGTCGAAAAAAGAAAAACTGAATCTTGTGGGCACTTGAATTCATGGTACATGCCTTTCGGGCCAGTGCTGTTGTACTTGGCTTGCTACCGTAAATAATAAAATAATGTGTATAATAACGGTTTTTGCTAATTTCTCACGGAGACGAGAAAGATTTTAAATTGCTCTTTGTAATGTTAAAAGAACTGAACGTATCTTTTTAGTAGGATACCATAAAATTGTCCGTAAGTAGTGCAATATTACGGTAAAAATGCAAATTTTTCTAATTTGGACATTTTTGATCAATATTTTTCGATGCCTCGCACTGCGTTAGCTATATGTTGTAATGTAGTGGTTATTTTTACAAAAAAAGCTGCGAGTAGAGGTGGAAACAATGCAGTGAAAGGTTGGGGAGAAAAAATGTCTTGTATTGGACACTTTCTTCGGTCAAGTTGTGCTTTAAATGATTAGTGGTTTTGTTACCGTCTTTTTCACTACCATATTTTTTTAAAACCTCATTTCTCCGTAACTATAGCTGATAATGAACCGATTTTTACTCAGTTGGTGTATTTGATGTTGTTCTTTGTGCCACATAAATTTCACCAAAATCTTGGATTCAGAAAGTTTTTCAGAAAGTTTTTTGTCTTGGGGGTTGCTTTTCTTTTGGTCCACCCGTTGTTATATCAAAGTAAACCAAGAACTGACCGTTTGCCAAGTACCATAGTGATGAATACAGATGTTGCTTGCATTAACCGATCACTTCTCAGTGCTCGCATCACCAGTAATCGATGTATTGGATTAAACCTAGAATGGGATAATGTTAATCTGAGTGATCTACATAAAAATACAAATGCCATCCTATCCTACCCCGATCTAAAAAGTCATAAAATCAATACAATTTGTCGAATCGTTCACAATGAAGTCTGAATCGAAAGCTCTACTGATGTAATTTGGCCTTGTGTTATTTTTTAAAGCTTGGGTGAAAAAGAGATGCGTATTCCTTCAGGACTCTGCAGAAAGGCTGTTGATAGGATTTTGAATTCAAGGTTTAAATCATCTAATTATGTACTTGATTCAATTTCATTTTCATTTCATTTTCATCAAAATTCAAGCTATTAAACTAATAAACAACATATCTACGGTAGTTAAAAACATCAACACAATTTAACATACGAACTTTTAATACTTTACTACCGATCTAATAACAAATTTGTAGCTTAGGACACCTAGAAAGAACTCTAATGAGCTTTCAGGCCAGGTGCCCGTTTCTTGAGGCGGAGGAGAATGAATCTAGATGATGTTGTCGTGAGGACAAGGCTATTTTTGGGTTATCATTATGCGCAGTACGTGCCTTTTGTTACGAGGCTGTATGGGTCATAGGACATTTTCTCGGTAACATCTTGGGCAATTATTTCTTTGTTTTCGCCGTAAATGTAAGACCAACAGACTTGTAGAGCTCGATTTATCATTCGTAAAAGTCCCGTGGCAGCCATTTACCAGATTGGCGTCCGCCATTTACCAGAAAAATATTGCTCGCCCCAGACCCTTTTCTAAATGTCAAAATGGTCTATTTTCCAGGTAGACAGGTAAGCCCTTGCATTTATTCAAAGTTGACCAAAAACAATTCCGCAACTTCACAAAAATCATGAAAACGTTTGGTCTGGCAACTTGCTCTGGAAAGTGGGTCATCAAAGAACATCTAAAATGCTGTATCCCAAGTACCACAATCGGCTAATAAACGGTAAAATGCTGACTGGAGGACCCTACCTCATTGAATTTGGCAAATATATCGTATAACAAATAACATAAGTTAAAGAACGCCGGTCAACCAGCATCCTTTGCGGTGGCGCTTTGCAGAGAATGTTGTCATATGAAAATGGCCGCCGCAGTCAAAAGGCAACAAGCGAAGCGCGCAAAGGATGCTGGTTGATTGGCGTTCTTTAAACAAAAATACTGACATGACTGAACTCATTATCGTAAAGTAATCTCAAGGGGGCAAAACTGTCCTACATAAATCAACGGAACCATCATGAGTCAAATCTATCGTCCTATCTCTACGTCCTAAATCTCTAACTACGAAAACTAACTACGCCCACAATCCTAAATATACGTCAATCATCAAAGTGTCATTCAAACATAACAAACGGTTCAGCTCAGCANAATTTAACTTATAGTCTGTCTCACTCAAATTAGATGTCACGTGAAAATGCCCGCGAACACGAATAACAATGATTGAAGTGTTTTGTTTTGGATCAGTAATTTTGCCGTGTCACAAATCTCACGTGACATCTAATTTGAGACAGGCTCTAGATCTATCATGATAGCACTGATAATAAAGCAAAAATGCATGCGGATGCGAATTTTCTTCAACATTGCTCTGAGACTGTTTCCCAGTCAACTGGAGAATAACCTCGAGCTTGTTTACAGATTTTATCCAAACATATCATCCAGAATTATCGCCGCCCCAAAAAGTTAGTGTCGTTTGTCCGGGTTTTGAGCAGTAAGGTGATGAGCCGGAGTTTAAGCGAACAGGAAAATTCAGTTCAATAAAGTTTGGAGCGAAAACAACCAATCATGTCATAAGTCTACCTTTGCATATATCCCTTTTACAATGCACCAGCTCTTCTAACGTCAATTCGAAGTCTCTTTGATTTAAACTTACTACATGAGTCCTTGTTTTCGCTCCATTCCCCCCTAACCATACCCCACAATAACCATTCCGCACTATAACAATAAATAGCAATTCAATTCAATGGAGCAAAACTTAGACTCATATTATCAGTCTATCTTTGATTGCCTTACAACAAAATAAAAAAACCTCACGAGATCACACCCAGCTCCCTGAAATTAACAGATATCGACACATGATTTGCATCAGCATCCATATGAAAGGTTTGGCTATCTTTTGAGATGCTGCATGTTCAATTTAAACCACGATTACTTTCCGAAAAACCGGATTTAAAGAAAATTTAGAATCCTACATTTCTCGTTCGGAGTGAATAATCATCATCTTATTCCAGTCTGCGTTTTATAATGATTTAAGATAGAGGTAAATTTGAATTCGTTTGCGAAATGCATTGTTCGTAAAAAGACACTGCTCCATTTAAAAATTTCATGTTTCCAAGCCAATTTAGAATACAACATATTGTTACATCTTCGAAAACATGGACTAGAAAGAAGTGGCGATAGTTCAAATCTAAGCGGTGGGTGTACGTGGCTTAAGTCCAAGGAGAATGAGGAGGCGAGGAGGCTACTTTTTAACCCCGAGGAGCCGAGGATTCGCATTTTTCGTGCGAGGGAGGAATCCCACAAACAATTTTAAACCTGCGAGGTGCGAGGGAAAAAATAAGATCAAGGACTGAGAAAATTCCTGTTTACATAAGATTTACATGTTGGCTGCTAAATTATTTTGGATCTAATCAAAAGCACAGTCAAAAGTCTTATTTTCAAATCTTCTCATTTTACGCCAGTGATTAGAGTGTCCTTGATTTGTTAGATTTGTTTCGTTGTGACATCGAGGTGCGAGGAGTCAACTTAGTAATTTTTGTAATACGAGGAGGTAACAATTGGAAAAAAACGTATTTGCGAGGAGTCCTGATGGCGTTAAATGCGAGGTGAGGAGGAGGGGTTAATTTTTTGACCCCATGTACACCCACTAAGCGAGAAACGATAGAATCAACACATTTTGGAAACTGCTTTTTGGACAGTATTCATAGCTTAAACTGACTGAGTAACATGTCAAAAGATAGCTTGGCCTTTTAGCTAATTACTGATGTAAACATTTTGTTATTTTCTAATTCATTTCATTCAACCGAAAATAAATACATTTATTTAGTATCTAATTACAGTTATATCTAAGAGTCTTTCATAACAGTAGCACTGGTCAGTTTAGCAATTTGCGAAAAGACAAGTGCATGGCATACAAGTAAATTAGGTAGATAAGCTTTAGCAAACATATCTACCAGATGTATCACGTAGATCATACTCTTAAATTTAACAACACAATATTGCTGAGCCTATCCGGGTTTGATCACTGCAGTAGTCTGTCAGGGCTTACAATAAAATCTCATGGGAGGGGTGGGGAGGGGTTTCTGATCAGCAACGAGCTATCGACCGTGTGAACTTTAGACTCCTGTACAAACTATTTATGCTGTCACTGTTTCACGTGCAAGAAACAGTTTAAAAGCACTGGCACGCTGTTATCCGCGACCCCGGGGGGGGGGGGTACTTAGTATATTTTGCTGACGGGATGTGCACTCCTTTCCGGGTGTCGTTTTCGCCTCTTTTTTCTAAAGCCGGGTATCAAAAGAAGGAAATTTTTCTAAAGCCGGTTGTCAAAAGGCGTATTTTGTGTATTTTTTACGTTTTGGAGTATACTTTTCGCCGTTTTTTTCTAAAGCCGGGTATCATTTGGAGGGGGAAATTCTAAAGCCGGGTCAAAAAATTGTTTCTTGGAGTGCACACCCCCGTACTAATTAAAGTCAAGTACCCCCCGGGTCCGCGACTCTATTTTAACCTACTAAGACTCTATTCTTTTTCCTCTCTTGGGGCTAAATAAATTCAGTTGATAACGTTTGCTTTGAAGAAGCAAGGCGTGATCTAGCTCGAGAAGTTTTTTTGGATTCCTCGGTAGAGATTTTCAAAATATTTCGTCTTGCGGAAGCCAAGCCTTATGCCAGATCTTACCTTTGAAAGTAGATATCTGAAACCATGCAACTGAATATTTCGCGTTCCTTGCACTGGAGTCGAACTGGCGCTCTCATCTGGCTGATAAAACCGAGCATTATTGAATTCATTCACCAAGAAGTTCAACGAACCCTGGAGGTAAAAAGAAATTTTTTCAATAAATCTTCAAAAGAAAGTTTCCTTCGTTTTGAATAGAAGAAAGTAATCTTGGCTTTATCTACAAAATTTTTAAGGGGGTAATTATATTACATGGCATTCGAAAACAATCGACAATCTGTGATTCGATTGTGTTGAGTTAAATGTTTATGTATAGCTGAGACTACGTTCACACGGTACAGGAAAAATTTGAAAACGATAGCAAATTGGACGGTACCCATGTCCCATGTCTTTGTAATCTCTGCGACAAAGAGGCTGGATTCTGACTACAAAAATTTATCTAGGCCCAAGGAACCAATCACCCTCATGTTGAAATGTTCTTTTTTCATTATTTTCGAGTTTTCAGTTGTTCACACGACGTCGTTTTCAAATTGTGCCGGCAAAAAAGTGCAGTTTACATTACATGTGAACATGTGTGCCTATCCGTGACAATTTTCTGCCGTTTACAAATTGTACCGGTATCGTGTAAACGCAGTCTGCGAGAATAGAAACACACCCTCTTCGATGGTTTTGCTCAATTCCTGTGCTCGCAATGAAATATTTCCTTCAAAATTTCCGTCTCAGAGGCATGTAAAATTGCCAATAAAACCCTTGATCAACTAAAAGCTGTTTGGCTCAATAAGAGGAATTTTATTATCAGAAAATGAACGAATCTTGTTCTAAAAATATCAAGGAAACTTCTTTCGTGAATCAAGACGCTTGCAAGTATTTTTTATGTTCAAGGCAGTATCCTGAAGCACTGATGTTGGTCTTGATGAGCAGCACAGCTGTTGTTTATTTGATCAAGGGTTTTGGGGGTGATTTTGCGTTTTTCTGAGGCGAACATGTTGAAGATTTTTTCTACTGCGAGCACAGGAATTGAGCAAAACTATTGAAAAGGGTATCTATGTTTAATCTGTTCTGTCACCCACACATATCAACTTTATTCAGCACAATTGAACAACAGGTTTTTGATTTATCGCCGATCATGCACACGGAACTCTTTTTTGAATCACCAAGGGCGATATAAAACGTACAGTTAAAATAATTATTTACGCCCGATTGGCGAGCATGTGTAGATTTTTAGGCCGAATTTATTAGCATGTATCCGTGCTTGTTACCTACGAGAAATTTTTTATACGTTACTGGCAATGCCTTTCAGCTTTCCATAGCATTTATCATGTTCACAGCTCTGTAAACATCACTTTTTGTCATATTTTTATGGCCTAAAGTTTGTCTCCGCAGAGACTCGCAGTTTTATCGTGGGTTTCTCATGATTTGGAGAAGATTTAGAGGAACTGAACTGTACATATCATATCGCCTTTTGAAGAACAATTCGGAGGTAGGTATGATTGATGATCAAATGAAAGATTATACTGTTATGAATGGTGTATCATATTTTTTCCAAATTTGTTGTCTGTTCTCTGCGAAAGTACGTTTTACAATCTGCGACAAATGCGTCGTGACGTCATTAAGCACAAGGTCAGAGCAATCGATGAGGCTGCCCTACTGTTTTCTCGCCTCTGAATCGTGACTAGCCTCCTTATAGTGTGGTTGTGGAAAAAAATAGAGACCAATGGCGGTGACGTTTGGCCTAAAGTACCAAGATGTTTATTGAATTGACAGCTGAAACACAAGTCTAAATGTGGAAAAAAGTTTGTTATTTGATTCAGGAGATGGTAAGTTTGTTTTCTAACACTAATTTACAAACCCCGGAATTATCATTTAACTCACCAGGTAGAAGCAGAATCAACTTGAGCTAATAAATCAAGTAGAAACTCACCCATAAATGCTTGATACCAAAGTCAAACTCATGAGGTCGATTTAATCCAACATAAGCAAATCGATGTCTCATTCGTAGCGTACTATGCAACATACAAATATTATGCAATAAAGGCAACCATTCATTCCTCGTGAAGCTCCTCCATACATCTGATTCAATCCAGGATAAGTTTCGGCTCATACTTGATTTCAAACTCTACGAGAGATAAGAAATAGTATCCGGTATGTTGATGAAAGGTTACGAAATGACGTTAATAAAGAGCTCATTGAGGCTACTCCAAACTTCAATGAAAGGTTAAGAAAGGTCTGATTAACTGTTTCATTCATGGCTGCAGGGTTGACATGCATTTTGATTCTCCCTACGGTATCTTTTTTGTAATTTTTGTATTTGTTGTACTATCCTGAGAGCAAATAAAAATGGAATTAGAAATAAAAAATATTTTGCCACAACAAAAATCTTAAAAAGTGAGGTAGGCAGTAAATAAACACTATCAGGAAATAAGCCTAAAGCCAGAAATAACGGTCTCTACCATTTTCGAACATGAAATGCAGCAGCAAGGAGCTTGATTTGAACAAGCAAAGTTTTAATGTCAAGCAAAGTTTTATAGGTGAAAAAATAACAAATTTTTAGTGTAGAAAGGTAGCAGTCAACAACAAGTACAAGAAATTAGATGTTTGAGTTCTAATGTATGAAAGGTACCTTTTAACCCTTTCTTTCAAGATTTACTTGATTTTGACATTGCTGGATAACAACGGAAATGATGTTTTTGAAGCAATCACATATTTTGCCTTTCCTGTGCCATAAATCAGCAACCACGTGTCAGATTGACTCAAAGAAGTTCTCAAACTCTAAGTTGAAGCCTGTCCTATCGAACTGTGTACGAAATGGGACAATTGAAGTTACAGCTCCTCCACAGCAACCACACAAATGGGGCAAAATTGTTTGGGACACCCTGTATGCTGATGTCGTTGGGAAGTTAGTTAGTGAGCCTTATTTTCGTAAGGATTATTTCATTAACAACAATTTTTGCAAATACAAAAACGATTCAGTCAACATTCCACTGCCTATAATTTGCACAAAAATCATTGGGACAGACTATAGTATCAAAAATTCCCCGATAATCATCTTACCATTTTCGGTGTTTCTAGCACAACAGTGACAGAACTTTGAAGTAGACATGATGGTAACAATGGATCATCACGTGATGAAATCCACAAACGGAAATTTGAATCAATATTCTTTGTTTCATTGAGCAAGGAATCCAACACCTCAAGAAGTGGCATGCAGTTATGTCCGTTCAGCAGCAAGACCCAGTCACCCTGTTGAGAGAAATGAAATAGAGGATACCAAAAGAGACATAAATCTGGCGAGTCAAANATTTGCACAAAAATCATTGGGACAGACTATAGTATCAAAAATTCCCCGATAATCATCTTACCATTTTCGGTGTTTCTAGCACAACAGTGACAGAACTTTGAAGTAGACATGATGGTAACAATGGATCATCACGTGATGAAATCCACAAACGGAAATTTGAATCAATATTCTTTGTTTCATTGAGCAAGGAATCCAACACCTCAAGAAGTGGCATGCAGTTATGTCCGTTCAGCAGCAAGACCCAGTCACCCTGTTGAGAGAAATGAAATAGAGGATACCAAAAGAGACATAAATCTGGCGAGTCAAAAAACGTTTTAGTGTTCGCAAAAACGTAGAAAAGCGAATCACGAACCTTATCAATGGAAAATTCTCTGCAGTTGATTATTATTTTAACAGTCTCATTGAAAACACCAGCACTTCCCTGAAAGGATGACCTCCTGAAATAATTTGCAAATGGAATGAGCTTGTGTTCCTATTGGTCAATCGAAATCAAGGCCTTCTATCAATTAATGCTTTTTTTCTTTAGAGACCTGTCAAATTTCGTCTATTTTTCAGCTCTGTGATAATGACAGTTGCATTTTTTAGCCTCTAAAGGAATTGAAATAAGCCTTGCTTGTTTTTGCCACGCACGAGAAACAACGCATGAGATACATCTTTATCGTCTGAATGTTCTACTCCTTGGATACACTCATCTATGAATAGAACAAGGAACATCCACATATGCTTTGTTTCCGCAGCTCGTGCACGCGTCAATTTCGATAATTTAAATGCACCCTTGCCCAATCCCCTTGCTCATGAACACCTTTACCCTGCCAATTACCCTCAAGTCCCCTTTTAAGCATTCTCAGAATTTTCCACAGCTTTAGAACTATGCTACCGATTTTACAGAAGTACATTTTTGCATGTAAGTTAGCCTTTCCAGTATTAATGCTCTATAGCAATGAAATCTTTATTGCACGCAACTCTTTGATGTTGTAATAGAGATTAAGATCACTTAAAAACTGATCAAAATAAGAGGCCTTCACGGAGTGGAAAAAATAATAACATACTGTTTTCATGTTATTCCTGATAACTTTCTTTGCATACTTTTCTTCGCCAGTCATTCCACAGAGATGAATAACTTGGAGTTCCACCTGTGAGGAATAATGAAACGACAAAACGTTAATATAACTATAATGGAAATAAAATGAAAACTTTAAATAACGTTACCCAAAAATGACTGAAACGACATGGAACTGAAATTAGCTGACTTTTAACTGAAGCAGTCAGCCTATAATATAACATTGGCTGAACATCTGCTATCTCCAAATCAAATCTAACTTCTTGAAAGCATTGGGGTAAATAGGAAAGAAGAGGACACACCGAAGAGGCTGTGGCAACGAAATAGGTATATTTGAATTTAAAGTGCCTGATTAAGGTTACATATTTTTTATAACTAATTCGTCTGATTGATAACTTGATTTTGAAAACCTGTTACTCATTTAGCGAATATTGGAAATTCAAACTTTGTACCTCAAATAAATAAATGGATTGAAAAAATGTCGCGGAATAGCTAGATATACATAACTTTAAACTGTTTTTGCTAAATTAAGAATTTCCATTCATTACCTGTTTTGTGAAAGCATAATCAGTAACAAGAGGCTCGCTGATTTCAGCCTCTTTTCGATACAATAACAAAATCGGCGACCTCGTTGTGCTTTGCCTCACAACACCGGCGAGATCCAATTGAATATCGGCAGTGTACCTGTAAAGATAACAATTGAGACTTGAAAGATTCTTTAGTCATATTTGGTAAAATCAAAATGAAATAAATAACGAAAACTGAAAAACGTCGAAAAAAGAAAAACTGAATCTTGTGGGCACTTGAATTCATGGTACATGCCTTTCGGGCCATTGCTGTTGTACTTGGCTTGCTACCGTAAATAATAAAATAATGTGTATAATAACGGTTTTTGCTAATTTCTCACGGCGATAAGAAAGATTTTAAATTGCTCTTTGTAATGTTAAAAGAACTGAACGTATCTTTTTAGTAGGATACCATAAAATTGTCCGTAAGTAGTACAATATTACGGTAAAAATGCAAATTTTTCTAATTTGGACATTTTTGATCAATATTTTTCGATGCCTCGCACTGCGTTAGCTATATGTTGTAATGTAGTGGTTATTTTTACAAAAAAAGCTGCGAGTAGAGGTGGAAACAATGCAGTGAAAGGTTCGAGAGAAAAATGTCTTGCATTGGACACTTTCTTTGGTCAAGTTGTGCTTTTGTTACCGTGGTTTTAACGACACGACCATCTCTTTTAAAAACCTCATTTCTCTGTAACTACAACTGATAACGAACCGATTTTTACTCAGTTGGTGTATTTGATGTTTCTCTTTGTACCACATAAATTTCACCAAAATCTTGGATTCAGAAAGTTTTTCAGAAAGTTTTTTGTCTGGGGGTTGCTTTTCTTTTGGTCCACCCGTTGTTATATCAAAGTAAACCACGAACTGACCGTTTGCCAAGTACCATAGTGATGAATACAGATGTTGCTTGCATTAACCGATCACTTCTCAGTGCTCGCATCACCAGTAACCGATGTATTGGATTAAACCTAGAATGGGATAATGTTAATCTGAGTGATCTACATAAAAATACAAATGCCATCCTATCCTACCCTGATCTAAAAAGTCATAAAATCAATACAATTTGTCGAATCGTTCACAATGAAGGCTGAATCGAAAGCTCTACTGATGTAATTTGGCCTTGTGTTATTTTTAAAGCTTGGGTGAAAAAGAGATGCGTATTCCTTCAGGACTCTGCAGAGAGGCTGTTGATAGGATTTTGAATTCAAGTTTTAAATTATCTAATTATGTACTTGATTTCTTTTCATTTTCATTTCATTTTTATCAAAATTCAAGCTATTAAACTAATAAACAACATATCTACGGCAGTTGAAAACATCAACACAATTTATATTAACATACGAACTTTTAATACTTTACTACCGATCTAATAACAAATTAGTAGCTTAGAACACCAAGAAAGAACTCTAATGAGCTTTCAGGCCAGGTGCCCGTTACTTGAGGCGGAGGAGAATGAATCTAGGTGATGTTGTCGTGAGGACAAGGCCACTTTTGGGTTATCATTATGTGCAATACGTGCCTTTTGTTACGAGGCTGTATGGGTCATATGCAATTTTCTGGGTAACATCTTGTGCAATTATTTCTTTGTTTTCACCGTAAATGTAAGACCAACAGACTTGTAGAGCTTGATTTATCATTCGTAAAAGCCCCGTGGCAGCCATTTACCAGATTGGCGTCCGCCATTTACCAGAAAAATATTGCTCGCCCCAGAACCTTTTCTAAATGTCAAAATGGTCTATTTTCCAGTTCGACAGGTAAGCCCTTGCATTTATTCAAAGTTGACCAAAAACAACTCCGCTGCTTCATAAAAAATCATGAAAACATTTGGTCTGGCAACTTGCTCTGGAAAGTGGGTCATCAAAGTACCTCTAAAATGATGTATCCCAAGTACCACAATCGGCTAATAAACGGTAAAATGCTGACTGGAGGACCCTACCTCATTGAATTTGGCAAAGATATCGTATAACAAATAATATAAGTTAAAGAACGCCGGTCAACCAGCATCCTTTGCGGTGGCGCTTTGCAGAGAATGTTGTCATATGAAAATGGCCGCCGCAGTTAAAAGGCAACAAGCGAAGCGCGCA
This sequence comes from Aurelia aurita, assembly GCA_004194415.1. Classification (NCBI taxonomy): domain Eukaryota; kingdom Metazoa; phylum Cnidaria; class Scyphozoa; order Semaeostomeae; family Ulmaridae; genus Aurelia; species Aurelia aurita. The sequence continues at coordinate 181,538 of REGM01000190.1, read as the reverse complement.
AAGGATGCTGGTTGATTGGCGTTCTTTAAACAAAAATACTGACATGACTGAACTCATAATTCAAAATTAATTTTCTTACTTTTCATCAAGGTTATCTGGCAATGTAATCATTTCTGGCCGATCGTGTTCTGCTATATGTCGCCATTGTGTTTCCTTGCCATCTTTTGACATTTTTTCAAATGTGTCTAAGAACCAGTCATAGTACTGTGCCAAGAGCTGCAACGAGAGCACGTGTGTAGGATCAACTTTTAGAAACAAGAGTCAAAGGTTTTTGAGACATGGCCAAACAATTTTGGGGTACGAAATTTTTTATTCCCATAAAAACTTTTCTTAAATGCTCCGATGGTTATTGAAAAACTTAAGGATGAAGGCTAAAAGCTAATAACACAGGGCNAGGTAACAACAGGAGTCACAGCGTTGCACTGCTTGAAAAGATAGAACCATGCTCCTCCGGGGAGGTATTAACTCCAGTTAAACTAGCGTCTAACTGCCATTCATCAAAGTGTCATTCAAACATAACAAACGGTTCAGCTCAGCGAAGCGTGGTCTCTAAACAACAACAACAAAACGTCACGATACTCATAATTCAAAATTTATTTTCTTACTTTTCATCAAGGTTATCTGGCAATGTAATCATTTCTGGCCGATCGTGTTCTGCTATATGTCGCCATTGTGTTTCCTTGCCATCTTTCGACATTTTTTCAAATGTGTCTAAGAACCAGTCATAGTACTGTGCCAAGAGCTGCAACGAGAGCACGTGTGTAGGATCAACTTTTAGAAACAAGAGTCAAAGGTTTTTGAGACATGGCCAAACAATTTTGGGGTACGAAATTTTTTATTCCCATAAAAACTTTTCTTAAATGCTCCGATGGTTATTGAAAAACTTAAGGATGAAGGCTAAAAGCTAATTACACAGGGCTCCATTCCTGTAAAGCCGGGTTCATATTACGTCGTTGCAATCGCTGGAGTCGACGGGGTCGTTACGATGGGGTCGTAGAGAACGAACGTCTCAAAATACCAGCAGAGACTCAGTCAGACTGTTTATTTTGCAAGATATTGACGATACAAGATCTCAATTCAATTTAACTGAATTACGGTAAAAATCACAGGATTCCAAGCTACGTCCTAATAAACATCTATAAACTGTCTTACCTGTAGATTATGATACTGCTCATCCAACATCCAATCAAATGGCTTCTTGAAGAGGGTCTTTGGGGGAATCTCCCATTTAGGGTATGCCAGTTGTTTTATCGACGCGCCAAAAGGAGGGCTTATGAGGAATTCCCTTTCACCAATTGCAATTCTTCCAAGGGAATCTTCAATTTCCAAGGCAACCAAGAGTGTGAAAATCGGTCTATCTTCTTCAAAAAGGCTCCTGGATCTTGATACGAATGAGTTGAACTGAACTTTCTCGACTACAGAGCTGACAGCATTCCTGCAGAAGTAAAAAGCATAGGCGTTATAGAAAATGTCTCAGGAGACAATCTTGAAGGCAGAAGATCAACAGCAATGTGACAGAGGTCTTTTCCTAAACAGCCTGTACCCTTTATCTCTATTCCTCGCAATATTCTGAGGTTTGGCCTAATACCCAGGAAAATCCATTGGAATTGAAAATCCATCGACTTTTAAAGGATCAGATTTGCTTTAAGGGCGAAACCAGAGGCCACTCGATTATTCTGGTCATTAGAAAGCAAAATTGACAGGATTGTTATAAATTTTGCAAATCGGTTGGGTGGTCCTTTGGGTGCGACTTTGCGAGTGGGCGGTGCTTTTGTCCTGATTCACCCGGTAGTTTTTATCTTTTTCCATGTAATGTAAGTATGTATGTATGTATCAATTTGCCACAAAATTAAAATTAAAAATATTTACAAGTTTTATAATATAAAAATAGATACAATACAATATAAGGTTAAAAACGTAAAGAAAAACACCCCTAATTACAGTGGCAGGGATAGCATTAAAAGGTCAAACTGACCTTATTTCCATAATGGTCCCCTTAGAGGTGTCGGTATAACGGAAAAAACGTAGGTTAAAGGGGAAAAAAAGATTTATATGTGTTTTCGATGCAAAACGTGTTTTATAAGACCAAACATGATCGGGAGCGATAATGAAGGGTCTTAATAGAAGACATATATGTCATCTTCCCTTTTCTGTATATTTTGGAAACATTTTTCTTTGATCTTATGTTTGAACGTATTTATATTGTTTGATGATTTCAACTCAGATGGAAGACTATTCCGTATTTTCGGCCCTAGATAAGATAGGCATTTTTGTCCTGTCTTACTTTTGCGAAATGGAAATTCCAATTTGAACTTTGACCTTCGCGTTGTTCGGCCCTGGTTGACTGGACGGATATCTCAGCACTGTAAACTGGGGCAGTTCCTTTGAAAAAGTTCATTATGCTAACACAGATACATTGATCTATCCTGTTCTTTGTGGGGAGCCAATTTATAGCCTTGAATTCTGTGGCCCCAATATGGGCTGTGTTTTTTAAATTCAGGTAAAAACGAATGCATTTGTTTTGTGCCGATTGGATTTTTTTGGACAGCCTCTTATTCAAATTTGGGTACCATGAGGTGCAAGCGTAATAAAAATGGGGTTGAATAAGAGCATTTAGAAGCAACCTGCGAAGGGAGTTATTCAGGAAGTTTTGCTTCCTGTACAGAAATTTTAACTTGCCATTTATCTTTCCAAGCATCTTAGTCGCCATTGACTCACCAGAGGCAGTGACTAGACTGTGACTACCCCGAGTAATGACTTTGGGGTAATCACAGTCTATTGCTCCCTGGGGTATCGTCCTTGTAGTGCTTGTAAAGTAGTTTGTAGGTAGCGTAATTAGTAATTTGTCTTGTAAAATTTATAATGGAATATAAAAAAAAGCAAAAAGGTTTAAAGCTGGAAGAACAGCGCAGTCTATAAATTTATGCCGCCAACTAATCATTGTAATGCTGAAAAATGAGCAAACTTTATCCGGATTTCTAGTTGTCTTTTAAGCATCCTTAGAAACAACTTTCAAGTAACTCGCTCATAACTTTAGAATCGTATACAGATCTTATAAAATTAAATGCTAGTTTCAGTAAACTTCCGAGCTTATTTTTTGACACAATCGGCAACGCTATTGCTTACTTGCTTTCAAAAAATTTGAAACAAAAACCCACCTGTCTGAATGTTTGATTGACGCATCAAAGACTGACACAAATTGAGCGAATGAGATTTGATACAAGTGATTAATGACTGCCATTGATCGTGATGCATTAAATAGAACAGCAGCACAAACAGCGATTGAGCGATATGTCTCACGGGAATTCTGAATTGATATTTCAGCACTTCTTGCTTTTGAAAGACTAAAACAAAGAAAGATGAAACGTTTGATTTCATTGAAAAAATCATGCACAAAATAAGGGTGCAATGGGAACAATTTACTAAGACGGTTGAATGAAAAAAGACTGAAGATTGCCCCTATTTCTCTCCAACACCGACCTCGAATCAAATACACGTGTTTTTTATAAGAAACAGCTTGCAGGAACCTCGATTTTCAGATTGCTAAAATGAAGAAACTCCAGTACTGGGAAAACTATTTATTTTAGCCAAGCAAATTCGTACCATATGTTTTACTTTATTTTTACTTTATTCCTGTATCCTATTACTCGTAAGGTATTTGAATGTGTTTTGACGCATTGGTGTAATCCTCTGACTTTGCATCCAGAACAGTCAGGCGGACAGGGTTTGAGCCCAGTTCAAGCCCAGTTCGAGCCCTACCACTTGACTGTCATGACAACGGGTCGCGGATTCGATTGGGTCTTCTCTTCTTCTGCTCCCCAGCGCTTGGCGCTAAAAGCCGCAACTTCACCTTCACTAGTAATGTCTAAGCATTGGAAAAACTTAAAAAAACTTCGTTTTGAGATGTCCACGAGGGCACAGGAAGTAAACATGAAGATTGTTATGGAACTCGTCAGAAACTCGTAAGAAACTCTGAGTACTCAAAATCTGTAAATTTTAAGAAACCTTCAGTACTGGCTCAAATTCTTAGTTTCTCATAAAAAAATATGTGTAGAATCTAGGGGAGGAGAACATCACGTGTAACTTTAAGTAAAGCTCAATCGGCTAAAACTGGCCATGCAGAGCATAGGTTCTAAATCTTTAAAAAGGTTGGTGTAAAATTCTATGACCTATTTCTTTGAACTGAATGGCCTGAAAGAAACTTTAGCTATTTTGTAATAATTCTACCGTTGGACTGTTAAAAAATCTTCAATATTTCCAGAATTAGAGGGTTTTCTTCTTTTTCAAAAATTCAAAATATTTTTGAAAAACCTAAAACCATCGTAATTTCTAAATTTCTTCAGGAAACATGAAATAATTTTCAAGAAAACCATAGTTTATGACTGTTTACATATGGTATCAAGCACAAGTCTTTCACCCTTCCGGCTTACAATTTAGAATTTGATGACGTCACATCCTCATGTGAGTTGAAATATAAAATACGCTGTAAATTCGAAAAATCGTCACGACTTCTGAAAAGTCCAACGGTAGAATTATAGCAAAGTAGCAAAAGTTTCTTTCAAGCCATTGAATTGAAAGAAAGAGGTCATGGAATTTTAATATTTTCAAAATTTCAGCTTATTTCATATTTGAACCCTTTTGAGGATGTGACGCCATCAGATTTCTAAATCGTAAACCAGAAGAGTGAAAGAATTGTGCTAGATACCATATTGTAGACATTCATAAAATATGGTTTTCTTGAAAACTATTCTATGTTTCCTCAAAAGGTTTATAAATTACGATGTTTGTAAGTTTAAAAAAATTTTTCTTGAATTCTTAAAAGAGAAGAAAAACCCTCTAATTTTGAAAATATAGAATATTTCTGAAAGTGCAACGGTAGAACTATAGCAAAGTAGCAAAACTTTATTTCAAGCCATTGAATTCAAAGAAATAATTCATAGAATTTTTCACCAACCTTGTTAATGATCTGGAACCTATGCTGTCATGCAGAAGTTTGGAATCATTCTCATGTTCACGCGACCTAAACTTCTTACCTCTCATCAGCTTCGTTGTAGAATCTCTTGATTGTTGACGCTTTTTTGATCGAAGGAAGATCTGACAATGGGTTCTCAACACAGCATAAATTATAAAGAAATTGTTCTTCTGCTTTGTCTTTCTTTGTCATGTATGTAACTATTTCCTACAAGGAAAAATATTTATTTGGACACTTGTGAAAGCAATACAGTAAAACCCCGCGAAGAAGAGCATAGGAAAATAAGAACCCACAGACTGATTTTTGGAACAAGACACCCTCAGATAAGAACCGAAAACAGTCTGATTTCTTCCATGTTCTTATCAGATGATACACTTACGATTCATTGCCTGAAAAATAACAAATTTTATGAATCTGAAATCTGGCCATTTTTTAAACATCTGCTGATCACATTAGTTTATAAAAACTCAGAGCCTTTTTTAAGTTCAAACACCTCAAAGAGTTTTAAAGGATATGCAAATTGTTTGGCAAATTTGTATAATATAATTTCTTTTTGTTCATAACACAACCGATTACTATTTTCTGCAACAGTTAGAATCAAATCACGCCTCCCAAGTTTTTTAAATGCATACCGCATATAGCTTTTGTGCTCCTCATAGTCGTAAGGGTCCTTGGGGTAAGAACCTTCCCCTGAAGACAGCAAGAGCACCACATTCATAAGAACATAGTCAGTCTGTTGTTTAGAAAAGTTCTTTTCTGCGGGGTTTACTGTATGACAAATGAGGTCCGAAAAAGATGCAAAAAGATGCAAACTATGGTCTGTTGACATAGTTGAAACAGCAGTGGTCAGGGAAACAACGGTTGTGAATTCGAATCTAATGCAAGTCTAAAGTCTTTTTCCAAAATTAATTTCAAGGAAATTGAAACAAAGTGAAATTGCTCATTTAAATTTGAATTTAAAATTTGAAATTGCTCCTGCAATACTCATTAACTGTCTTGATTAGCTGACTCACGATCAACTATTTTGAGACGCAATGAAGTTTCTCGCAAGATTTTTCAATTTTAAAGGAATAAAACGGGCAGCGACACGGACCCAAAGGATTGTGTTTTACTACAACGATTGAAAGCGTCATTTTCAAGGGATGGACTAAAGGATCAAGACCTTAGGCCAAGCAAAGAATTATTTTGAGGCTCTCTTTACAGTTGTGGAAATTACGAAGACGCAATAGAAAAAATATGAATTGAAGTTTATTTGTTATTAATGGCACAAATATCGCGGCATAGGCGTCAAATTTTTCAAAATAATTGGAAAAAAGGTTATTGAATCTTCTTCTTGAATTAATGAGTCGAAGGAAACTTAAGGTATTTTGCTGTGATTCTACTTTGGGGATTTAGATAACTTCATTATTTTCAGGATTACATCGTCTTCCTTATTTCAACCAGTTTTGATGTTATGACGTCATCAAATTGCTAAATCGTATACAGATTTCTGCTTATCGCTATATTGTAGACCTTAATGAATTATGGGTTTCTTGAAGATTGTACCGTTCTTCCTCTACCAATTTAGGATTTACAATGATTTTAATTTTTTTCAAAACGACTTATGAATTCTTTGAATAAAAGAAAAACGATGTAATCCTGAAAATAATCAAGATATCAAAAATCCCCAAAGTAGAATTACAGCAAAGTACCTGAAGTCCCCTTCGAGCCATTAAATCAAAAGGAAGATTCAATAACCATTAGTTCAATCTTTTAAAAGATTTAACGCCTATGCTAGACTCCTCAGTTTGGGGACTAGGAAGAGCTATTGAATCGCAGCACTGATATACCCGAGGGGCAAATCATTTCAAAAATAGCGTACGAGATTTTGAGATTTTTTCTGAGATTTTCAAAGATTTTTTAAGATTTCAAAGACATTTTAGGATTTTGAGATTTTTGAGATTACAAAATTTATCAAGATGTTCAAAGATTTTCGAGATTTTTCTAACTTTGCAAGATTTGTGAGGATTTAAACAATTTTTGAGATTTTCAAAGAGTTGTCGAAAGATTTTTTTGAGAATTTCTAACATTTGTTGGGGGAGATTTCTGGGATTTTTTGAGATTTTCGAAGATTCTTAATTTTATGAAGATTTTTGAGATTATTGAAGATTTTTTAGGATTTTTTAAGAAAGTGTACGAGATTTTTGGAGTGATTTGTCCCTCAGATTTACCTGTGCAACTTGAAACATGGTATCATGGATGCGAGGTTTCTCCAGTTTGACAAATCTGTATAGGAATTGTTCAGCAAGTCCATCACGTGATTGACAGAATTCAACAACATTGGTGTAAGCAGCGATGCTTGGTGGAATGTCATTTGCTTTGCTCGTTGTTATTAAGAACAATCTAGTGGTAAAGAAACATTGAATGCATTAAAAAACATCCTGGAGTAATTTTCGCAATGAAATGTAAAAAACAGTTAATAATCTATTCAAATAGTAGCCTCACTGCATAAGGCCCCTAACTTACGCTCATCTCATCTCATTGAATTGCTGTTGTTGTTGTCGCTGCAGTGAGGGCCTTATTTCCCTAGAGCTGCAAAAGTGGTCAAAAATTTCAATCGGCATATGATTTCTTCCGTCCCAATCAGAATGCAGCATTTGAGTAACCGCACTCTCATTGGCTAGTCCTTCTTTGAATTTGACTTCCCGCCAAAAGCCAACAAAGACCGTCGAATGCGGCGTTCGATTGATCTGCTGAAACGGCTGAAGCAAACAAAAATCTCGAAAGATGCGAGCGTATTTACGAGATCTTTTGCATCTCCAAACGAATAGAAAATGGCTTGGAGGAAGAAAATTTTTGCAATAATGGCTAGAAGACCGTCATCTAACTACTGATAGCTCATGTTGTGGTGCAGCAGTTCAGGAAAACTGCTTTTTGTGGCGTTTTAGGCTCGGTGGTTTTGAGAAAAAATAGCAGGTGATTTGGGCCATGCTGAATCAGTAAGAGGCTAAATCCGTTTCTGGAAGCGTAGGGAAATGAGTAGTAGTTGTAGCGTTATCAGTTCAGTCAAAGATCCAAACTACGACATGTATTGAGTCTATTCAAATAGCTGGGCAGCGTGTGGCGAAATATAAATATATATATAAATATATACACTAAATATATAAATAAACGTTCCTACACTAGACTATACTATACTAAACGTTCGTATAGTTCATAATCTATACCGGAAGGGAAAGAAAATTGTGTTTCGTTCGACATGAACAAAGAAACAAGGGCAGATGATGTAACAATAGCATCCTTTGATTTTGATTGACACCCAAGTACAAACAAAGCGATTAGCGATTGCAGACAAAGGGATTCTATGCCCGGTTGGTCAAGTTATAACAAAAATAAAGCAAGCTGCTAGACTTATTACAATGAGTCCCAGTAATCGCTCATCAAAACGAAACTTGCACCAAACCGAGACCGCTCATAATTTCATCCATTTTATTCAAAAGCCGTATTGTGCGTAGTCAACAATCCTCGTCTTTCTTTGGATTAAATTAAAACAGTTACTGCTCAGCTTCTGAAATAAAATCGATGAATTGACCGAGGCAGATATTTTTAGATATATCCTTCTTCTTTCGATACATGCAGTCCTTTGACTGACGTGGCCACCGTGCCTAAAGAATTTAAAATCAAATCAAATCAAATCATTATGTCTGCTCTAAAAAAAATCGTTTCTGGCATGCACAACGAGCGAGCTAGCTACCTGAATTTAGAGCAACTTTTGTGGCTTGCTTTATCTTTGTTACAACTTGACCAACCGGGCATAGAAATTCCTTTGTCTGCGAGTGCTAAGTGCTTTGTACTGGCGTGTCAACCAAATGTAACCGCTCCTATTGTTGCATTGTCCGCATTTTGTTGATCAAAGGCATAATTAAAATTTTACAGGATCTTTCTTATCAAATTCAAGTTTGAAAAATGTATTTGGAACGAGCTTCACCTTTTGGAAGAAATGTTTTATTGGAAGCTTGCTACCAAGGTGAAAACGATTTGCACGAATCTTACCCAGTAACATGGTAAGGTTGGTTGGTAATACTACTTCGAAAGTGAGGAAATATAAAAAACTCAATACCTGAAACCAGGCGAACATTCAATTTCTTCATCTCCAATCTAGGATTTAAATGTTAGTGTGATTAGTATACGCTCGGTTAAATACAAGCTTGAAGTTTAATGGACAAATCCGGAGTTTGTAAAATTAATGTTACAAAACAAACAGACAACTTTTTTCCACATTTTGATGTTTGTAACAGCTGTCAATTCGTTAAACACTTTTGATAGTCATTTTTTTGGGTCGCCCGGTACCATTCGGAAAGGTCAAATTAATAGAAATCCTAGTCATGTTCAGAGATTCTATACGATATGCCAGGAGTCTTGCAAAACTTATCGGCAGTCAGCACGAAACAGCATATGTCGCCTATTTCCCAGATATATGCCATTAAAGTTTCTCCAACGGAGGGGAGGGGGGGGGGGTGTAAAAAAAGCTAAAACCTTTGCAACCCTGTAATTTAATATCTTTTCATCACATTTTTCAAAACTGATAATCATTGTGTGGGTAAATTGTCAACTTAGATATCAAAATCTAACTGGTTTAAATCGGTTATATTTTCCCCAAGTTCCAAGCGATTTTACTTCAAGGCAGGCCTGAAATCCGTGATCAAATTTGAAAACAATTCACCCTAACGATACTAAAAACTAGCTGAAATAGCTGAAGAAAGTTCAGCGCAGGCTCAGTATCCACAAACTAGATTGCCTCGGTACTATGACGGCCCGATCAAGTTTAACTGTCATCATTATAGAGCTCAAATGTTAGCAAATTTGATCCAGAAATTTAAGCCTGTTTTTAAGGATTCCGAGTTGAAATAAAGTTCTTTTTGGCGCACCTGGTACAACATGTTTCTACCTTTTATGACAATCCTTAAAGTATACAACCAAAAAAAGCAGAAACAAATTGAACCACATACCGTTAATTTAAAAGGAACATTTGCACNTGATCCAGAAATTTAAGCCTGTTTTTAAGGATTCCGAGTTGAAATAAAGTTCTTTTTGGCGCACCTGGTACAACATGTTTCTACCTTTTATGACAATCCTTAAAGTATACAACCAAAAAAAGCAGAAACAAATTGAACCACATACCGTTAATTTAAAAGGAACATTTGCACCGATAAATGCTGGTCTTCCTTTCAGCAATGCATTCAGTTTATCGCTTTTCGCAAGAGCGTTCAGATCAACATCAGAAATGAGAAGCGTACGTCCTTCGATCAAACATGTCTCTAATTCTCCTCGTAATTCCTGAAAAAATATGAAGAAACGTAAGTAAAAGAAATTCATTCCAAAGATTAATGTGAAATTGTCCCTAAGAAACAATAAGGTTCACAAACAACAGACTTAGAGCAGCAGAATATAAGGAGCAAGAGCAAAACAGTGCCGCTCTAAACCTTGAACAGTAAATTTTGTACACATTTTAATTTCATTCGATGTAGATTAGTTAACTTTGTACAGTATATTGTATATATTGTTAGCTATGTGAATATGGAATTAATATAAATAAACAACAACAACAACAACAACAACAACTTGGTTCACACTAGATTAAAATCACGTCAGAAATGCATGCAAAATGCGCAGGAAAACGCGTCGAAATTATTTTTGTTTCAATTTCGAGATTTTCTCGGCGACTTCAACATCATTTGGATGGAACCAGAAAGTTTTGATTCCAGCTAGAAGCAAAAATTCACTAAAAATGCGCTTAAATGAATTTGTTTGAAAATTTTTTGTCTTTGAAAGCGTCCAAAATTTTTTTGGTTATATCCTTTGCTCACGATACTTCGATTTGATGCCTGCAATGACGCCGATCTTTGGTTAAAATTAGGTAAATTCTTTGCAAATATAACTAATTTCAAGCGAAAGATTTGATCAGCTTTATAAAAGCAAATGATAAATATGACAGGCTTGGCCTTTTGGAAGGTAATGAAATTTGCAACCCTGGAGAAAGCGCTGACCTTCCTACTTGCTTTGGCACAGACAGCCTTAACATGGTTGTCAAACCTTAGCACAATAAAACAAGACTGAATATGGTTACCTTATGTTTGACCACAGTGGTGTCCTGTAACAGTTTCTCAATCCAATGTACAGCAATTCTTTCGGGGTCACACAGAAGCGCCCATGCGTTGCAGCAATCTTTTTGGGTCGTTATACAGATGTTATCCAATGAGATATTATCCATGGGGAAACTAAGAGCATTCCAACGACGCAGCATTTGCTGGAAGAAAATAAAAACCAGCTTTGAAAGATATGCAGCAGCTACATTTAGGTAGATTACCTGACAAAGCATAGGCGTCAAATCCTAAAAAAAGGCTAGTGTAAATGGCTATTACATCTTTCTTTTGATTGAATGGCTTGAAAGAAACTTTAGCTACTTTGCTATAATTCTGGCGTGTGACTTTTTGGAAATCTTGAATATTTTCGAAATTACGGTGTATTTTATATTTAAACTCGTTCGAGGATGCGACTTCATCAGATTTCTAAATCGTAAACCAGAAGAGTTAAAGACTTGTGCTTGATACCATATTATAGACATTCATAAACTATGGTTTCCTTCAAAATTATTCCATGTTTTTCCTAAAAAGTTTAGGAAGTACAAAGGTTTACATTTTTTTCAAAACTTTTCTTGAATTCTTAAAAAAAAACAACCTCTAATTCTGAAGATTTCAGAAAAGTCCAACGGTAGAATTATAGCAAAGTAGCTGAAGTTCCTTTCAAGCCCTTCAGTCTGAATAAGAAAGTAATAGCCATTTACACTAGCGTCCTTGAAGATTTGATGCCTATGCTGTATTAAAAAAGGCCTAACTTAGAATCGTCTTGACAAAAGGTCGTCTTACAAAATCTTCTTGTGCTTCAATAGACGAGTACGATAGAGCGGCGGACGGGAGATTTTTACTAAAAGGCATTGCTCTCTGATATCTAATTCGTATAGAATTGTCAAAAATTCCTAATGGGAACACAATGCATTGCGGTAAAAAGTTCCTCACTGCTATCTTCAGCATAATAGACTATTTAAAGGGGCCTTTGCAACCGGCATGCTTTGTGAATACATCCTTTGGTGGTCTCTTTGTTGTCGCCATTTTAATGGTCCACTAAAATGGCCAACAACAAAGAGATGGCACGTGCAAGGCATGCCGGTTGCAAAGGCCCCTTCAAATAATTGTTATGCTCCATAAATTGTTGGCAGAATTTTGTTCGGGATCGTCTCAATAAAAGCGGACTTTTTTCGGTGGCAATACTTCCACCGATAATCGAAAGTGGCGACAAGATTGCCCGCACTTATGCCGGAGTTTTCTACTCAAACGGCGGAGGTTAGAGATTTTCATATCCTAAATCCCCGGAAAAATGTCGGCCATAGAAACTCCGCTAACTCCACCGATCCTTTTGAAACGATCTCTTAAATAAAATCAGAATCTGCAAATAAATATGAACTGAGCAAGTTCACACGAACTGATTTGTCAAAACATGTTAATTTTGTTTCTCAGAAATAAAGGATAGGCAGCCAAAGTCTGTTCTTGATGCTTTGCAGCCTTAGTTAGGGTACGAAACAACCTCGTTTCATCCAAGTCCTCAATATAGCGTAGGAGATGGGTTTCTTATGTGAAGGAGCTTCTGCCAAAATATCGACCTCTTCCCTGGTCGTATATTTTTAACGAGCTGAATATATATTACCCATTGATGTCACATAATATATTCTATCTTTGACGTTTTTCGTCCTATTGCAGTGGAAACATGTTCGTATTTAAGCAATATTTAAGCAGAACAGTATTTAAGCGTCATCTGATACCTCTTACCTTGAGTCCAGTCCCCTTAGTCGAGAAAGACGTTAGGGAACCAGACTGGGGTATGAAAATAACGTTTGTGTGGAAAAGGCTGATGCATTTAGCAACATACAATTTTCTGAATATATAAATTGGTAGTTACCTTTCCAATCAAATACTTTGCAAGAGAGATTTCTTGTGCGGAGGGGGCTGATGCATTTAGCAAAATACAATTTTATAAATATATGAATTGGTAGTTACCTTTCTAATTAAATACTTTGCACGAGAGATTTCTTGTGCGGAGGAGGCTGATGCATTTAGCAAAATACAATTTTCTGAATATATAAATTGGTAGTTACCTTTCCAATTAAATACTTTGCAAGAGAGATTTCTTTAAATATGCTCTTCTTTTCAGCAGGGATTCCATTCTCTTTGCAAACCTTTAAAAAGTACTCTGACATCCGTTTCCTACAAACAAAACATGAATTCATCTCGAAATGTTTGCCGTGACTTGGTTATGTTTGCCAAGAGCGTCAGGAGAGGAGAACCAAGTGCAAATCTTAGTGTGGGGCTTTATATCTAGGTAGGCTAATAAAAAAACTTCACTCCTTGTTATTCATTAATATACCGGGTGAGTCAATAAAAACAATCTCCGTTTGAAAGGCCGCTGTTATGCTCCCAGGATGACACTTTCATCCTCCCAAAGAGATAACACGTACTAAAGCATGTAAACGCCATTGCTGTAAGGTAGAAATGTTTGGAAAATGTGGTCGTGATTCTAGGTCTATTTCGAAGGTTTCTTAATGGGGCTTCCTCGAGAAAGTAGACGATAATTTCAGAACAGAGTGGCCGATTTCAGTCAGGTCTATTTTAAAATCAATTTGAACATGTCCACCATTAAAGAATATGTTTGCCAATATGATTGTCTTGATATCCAGGGAGCAGTGGCCTTTCAAAAGGGGATAATTTTTTCTGACTCACTCGGTAGATACACAATACACGACCAGTTATGTTGCGCTATTGCAGTACAACAACAGCAATAGAGCACTTGCATTGAATTCAATAGCAGATGATTGCATAGAGGCGGTTGAGTCCATGAGTTGAAATTTAAACATTAATCATACATATATAAGCGATTGGGCTTCCTGTAGCCTGCGTGCAGACTCGACTGGTTTACAAAAATTGAAATTGAGTTGAATGGAAAATTGAAAAAAAAAGCCCAGTAGTTTTTTTCAATTTTCCATTCAACTCAATTTCAATTTTTGTAAACCAGTCGATTATGCACTCAGGGTAGCTTCCTGTGAATCAGTTAGGATATTATAAACAGAATAGCACCTTTGATCGATTCCCATAGGACCACAGTAAGTCAAGAAGGCAGCAGTGCAGATCGAATTGGTCAGCAAGACATCCATTGATGTGTAATCTTCTAAAACATATTTCCAAAAGGCTTCAACTGGCTTCAAGCTAAAAAAGATACACAACATTATTATAACAATAACGTTGCTTTTTCGGGCATTGGGCTAATTTGCGGTAAGAGGTTTTAAATTTGAGGCCCGAGTGTTGCTATTTGCGCCCGACGCAATGCGGAGAAGATTCCACCCTCATAGCGACTCGATCTTCAGGGTAGAGAATATGATAACGAATTTGATTGGTCGAGGAGCGGGCAATATTTTCCCGTATTGCCCGTCGTCAAGGGATACAAAATGGCGCTTCAGTCTTGCGTTGCTTCTAGCGTATCACTGCGTTGATTGTGTTCTTTTGCTTCCTCTAGATCGGGTAAGAAACTTCGCAAGCTGGGTCAATACTTTTGACCTCAGGCTTGATATTTTCCCGTATTGCCCTCGCAAAAAGTTAGTATTGGTGTAGTATTAATTAGGGAGAAAAGATGCTGCGGTGAAATAAGTTATCAACAGTACCATACAGCGTCTTGGATTTTCATCTTGTCTGGAAAAGATTCACTTATGAATCTGATCACCCTGATTTTTAAGCAGTAATGTTTATCATCTAATACTGTTGTAAAGGTCACTTTTTAACTCTTAGGGATCTTTTAACTCTTAGGGTATCTGCATGTTGCTGAGTAAGGAGAATCTTCATAATTTGATTAGGTTTTAGCCCTTTTTCACGCATTTCAAAATGAAGGAATTTTCGTAAATTAAATTCTACCTATATTTCCAATGCTCAGAAAATACAGCAAAACTCACAAAATATTTTAGTTTTTCGGCTATAATCAAACTTTGATTCCTTCCACTTTATTCAGTATTTTCCGCATAACGAATTTTCAAACTTGTGAAGTTCTTTTTGGCGCATCCGGTACTTTGTTCTATTCAGGCGTACTTGCCTCATTGGGACTACCGTTTTGTCATTGGGACTACCACTGTGGTCATGACTCATGAGGGCCTGCAAGTCGGGTATTCTTTCTCGTTTCTTTTTTCAAATCTGCTTACTGTAAAAATTACGGTTCCATTTTCTAACAGGATTCTGGAGACGATAAACACGTAACTTTGGCAAGATCTTAGCATGCAGAAAGAGGCAAAGTCACAAAAACGCTCTTTGTTTTAAAGCAAAACAGGTGAAATAGTTTGCACCAAAAAACGTGAATCAATCCCTATTTACGTGATTATAGGTTTTGTCAAACCGTTAAATGCTAGAAATTTTACTGTAAAACAAAGAAGATTCTAGAAGTTACCTAGACTCCGGGGGGGGAGGGGTACTCCCATTAAGGCCTGACAGGGGGGTCCAGTCAGGGTCAAAGAGGGCCAAAGCTAACATTTTAAACATCCAGTAATAAAAATGCTTTGTATGTTGTTGTTGTTGTACATTTTTTCAGTCTCGTTTTGAGAGAAAAAACGAGAAAGAGACACTTGGCGGGGAAACTGGCGTGGCTTCGTGACATATGGCATGGTTAGGCGCGTTCTTTGCTGTTCTGAACTAAAAAGATCATTCACTATCTAGAAAGGGTAGCAATTACTTAGAATACCCCCAAGTGGTAGTGTTATTTCTCTAGATTGGGCCACTTGGTAGCCATTTGGTAAGACCCTCAAACCGACTGGACCCCCCTGTCAGGCCTTAATGGGAGTACCCCCCCGGGCCTAGACTCAATGCATAGTCGAAGTTTCGCTCTTTTTTGACTGAATGGATACCGCTAGCGACAACAACAACATCAATTCAATGAGATCATGGGCGTTAAGAAACGCGGTAGTTGTTCCTACAACAGTTTTTTTCCCTGTGTCCCTATGCCCGTGAAGGTTGTTGTTGTTGTGCCTGGTTTTTCTTGTATCCCTGTGTTCTGATTTGAGTGACGCAACAACAACAACCATCACGGGCGTAGGGACACAGGGAGGAAAAAACTGTTGTAGAAACAACAACCGCATTTCTTAACGCCCATGATCTCATTGAATAGACCTTTCCCCTGATTACGTCACACACCTGTGAGCGCGTAATGCATTCTGGTAGTTGTATTTAACACGCGATCAGCTGTGTATGTTTTTCTATGGTGATCGTACGGAGTTCTACATTCTATTTCAAAGTTTACAGTGAAAATTCAACGAAATTATGGAAAATACTTCAAATTTAGCCGACCGGAACATCCTTTGTGTCTTCGAAACTCTTGCACGGGGACTGATGCTTAGGAAAGAGGAGAAAACAAAGATTCCTCCCCGAATAGCGGCGAGAATCCGATGCGGCCTAAAATGTCTGGCGTTAGTCAAGAAAGAAAATGCGAGCCGGTGGCTGCAGGGATCACTTGCTGTGTGCCAGATTGTTTCAGTAAAAGCCAGAGAGACTAAGAGCTTCATTTTACACCATTTCCAATCGCAAAAGCAAGGAAAGTTATGATTTTGGAAAGAGAGGCCTACTTAAAGATAAAGAGAGGAAAATAAAGAGAGGCCTACTTCGAAAGCAAGGAACAGGTTAGGGTTAGGGTAGGAATCTCTGCTGCCAGTCACTGGGGGTCTTTCTCTCTTTTTACCTTCAGCCTTCTGAAACACAAGTTCTTGAAACTTAACTGGTACGTGCTATTTCTGCCCAACTTGACTGCACGCCAAGTCTCTTGGAATTTCCGTTACACCCATGTTGACATAGTCAAGAAGGGTGTACAGCAGGGCACCGACATGTTTGCAGCACCCACCTTGAGCTGCCTTGCAGTTACACTTATTGTTACGGAGTTTTTTATTACTCTATCATAAATCTTTTCACTGTGAAAACTTGGAAATAAACTTAGAGATCTAGTCCAGCCCGTCCAGCCTTCTTTCTCCGTTTGCTTTGCCATTGCAACTTCCCTTGTTTCTTCACTAACGCCAGACATTTTAGGCCGCATCGGATTCTCGCCGCTATTCGGGGAGGAATCTTTGTTTTCTCCTCTTTCCTAAGCATCAGTCCCCGTGCAAGAGTTTCGAAGACACTAGGGATGTTCTGGTAGGCTAAATTTGAAGTATTTTCCATAATTTCG
>REGM01000190.1:134072-164102 GCA_004194415.1 Aurelia aurita | reverse complement strand
TGTATTTGGCACAGAGAGAGGCTTTTACATTTTTCACTGAAGAATTTAGGGTTGATAAATTTTCCCATCTTCAAATGTGCAAATCAAACACATTTACTCTCCGTAAAAAATTTCGACAGTCATTTCAAGTAAAAGAATAGCTTGCTGGTCAGTCTGATAAATCAATAGTTTAACCGCTAAAACGCGAAATTTACATCGCCTCTCAGGGATATTGGAAAGAGAACAAAAGCGCAAATAAAACGGGGCAAATGGCCACACAAAATTTTCAACATCCAATAAGACGCTATTCAATCGCTTTGGCATTCAAAACCGTTAACTGAAAGGATTAATTAATTGCCGTGAAACGGTAGAAAACTTCGCCTTTCCCTGCAACCTATAAGTAATGTAAATAAATACAAAATTTGTTTGGGGAGTTTCACTGAGGCTATATTCATATTGCTCCGTATTCGTTCTTATCCGTTTTCATTTGCTACATTTTACCCGTCTTTCACACTGCTTTGGGTAAATAATAAAAAATCTGTGAAAACGATGAAGCGTTCACGCTGCTCCGGATAAAAAAGAAAACACTATGAACACGAGACCGACGCTTTACTTTGAAAATGGAATACTCACTGCGAGTAACATTTATCCAAGCATTAGACCATCCTCGCATGAGTCAGCCATGCTGAGAACTTGGCAAAAATTGGCGTACGCTAATCATGTTGTTGGGTTCTCGTAGTGGCTAGCGTCTTCAAAACCATCCGTTTTTGCGTTTTCGGTATACACACTGCGAACTAGCGTTTTCAAAAGTCTCCGTTTTCAAAAGTATCTGTTTTCAAAAGTTTCCGTTTTCTGGGCGGAGTAGTGTGAACGCAAGGTGAAAACGGATACTTTTTTATTCGTTTTCATATGAATACGGAGCTAATACAGAGTCAAAGAGGCCAGTTAAAACTCATCTTTTACATCTTGGTCCTTTATTACTCTACCTCACGTCGTAAAGCATTTTATTTTCGGGCTCCCTTGGTTTTGTCAGCCGCAATGTTATTGAAAAGGGCGAAACTAGATACCGTAAATCCTCGAATAAGCCACCGGGGCCTTAGTGTAAAAATTAATTTTTGGAAGGGGCTTATTCAAGGGGGCTTGTACGGTAGATGTGTGAGGAAGTACTGCTATTCTAGCAGATATGGAGAAAAGTAAACAACCTCAATCTTGCACTAGAATTGACAGGAAATGGTATATAAAAATTTGACATTGAAATATAACGACGATGAACATGATGCCCAGACAAAGAAAGTATACATTAACGTAAAAGTCATTTTTTTAATTTAAATACTACCCATGGTGGCATATTCGAAAGAGGGCTTATTTTCTAAAAGTAGTTCTGGGGTGGGGGCTTATTCGAAGGTGGGGGCCTAATCGAGGATTTACGGTAAATAAATGCAAAGAAGATAAACTTACTCTTGCTGAAGACTTCTCTAAATCAGCTTTCGTCTCTAGGATTTCAATTTCAGCATCCTTCACAGATTCATCCAATGTTTTTCCTTTCCCCGTTTGTTGTGAGAACTTGAGTCTTTCATATTCCTCATCCATTTCATCATAATCATCAAGCAACACCGAGTCGGCTACATCATCCTCCATTTCACTATCAATCAAAGCCATGAATGCTTTCAGACTACTACTCCCTTTATCAAGATTCGCTTTCAACCTCTCTCGAAGTGTTGCCTTGGCGATTAAAGCCTTTAGTAGTTCTTCTGTTTTCTTCACTGATATACCGAGGTCTGATTTCAGTTGGGATATTGTGTCTTTGAGGGTTAATACATTTTCTTTGGCATGTTCTAATGCTGAAAGGGCCTTCCTGCGGAAACAAGGACGAGAATCTGTTACCTCGTAGAAACCAAAACTGCAGAATATCAGCAAACAAAGGGAATTTTCAACTCATCAAATCATAACGTCATATACCGGGTGCGCCAAAAAATATTTAAAAGTTTTAAAGCCTGTAGTTCTCAAAGTATTTATCAAATTCCAATAAACTGCTAATACCTGTGTAACTGACATATCAACTTAGATAAGCAAATTTAGTTTGTCAAATCGGTTTTATCGTTCTCAAATTACAAGCAATTTTATAAAAACGCTTCATCTCAAAACGCTCCAAAACAGGTCGAATATCCTTGATCGAATTTGGGAGAAATTTCGCTCCACAGCTATCATAATCAAATTCAATCAGTCTATCTTATCGCTCAAACATTTACTAGGTATATAAAGAGGCTGCTCCATAATCGTATACACTTGGGACTGTAATTGAGTCTTTTTTGTCTATTTTCTATTATCACGAGGCTTGATTTGCAAGCAAATTTGATAAAGGATTTTAGGCCTGTTTTGAAAAGGATTTTGTGATGAAATATTTTTATAAAGTCGCTTGTAATTTGAGAACCACACGACCGACTTTTACAAACTAATTTTTCTTATCTAAGTTGAAATGTTAGCTACACAAGTAATATCAGTTTATGAGAATCTGATCAATGGTTTGAGAGCTACAGGCTTTCGAACGTCTAAATATTTTTCTGACTCACCCAGTATAAAGACATTCTGCTCTTCACAGAATAATTATATGATAATAACGATACAAAGTTAGAGATTATTAGAAAATCATCACAGCCAGATAGCTCCTATCAACTCTATTAATCGATAAAAAGATCTACTTGCCTGCTATTAAATATATTCCGAATTCAGCCTTCATGGTAAAACATATATCTAAGTTTTCTTTCGACTTTACAAAAGGCTTTGCGGTCTAATAGAATCTCAGTGACCTCTGACAGTTCTACACCAAGAAATCTCGATTCTCGAGGATCTAAAGTCTTATGGTAGGGTAAAAAAATTAGCAAAGGGGCATCGTTTACCTTGGTAATTTTACCAACATATTTGCTGCGTAGCAGCATCTAATCGTTTTCAATCGAAGCAACAAGATCTGGGTGGCTAGGCATGGGCATCGAGTCACGTATTGCTCGTTAGGACATTACCACAGGAGACGCCCCATAGTTTTGCTCCTCCGCCTTAACTGTTTCTATTGTCTGCGTCTAGCATCTATCACAGTCAAACTCGCATAAGTCGGATTCGGACTAAGAAAAACTATCCGACTTACACGAACTCAAACTTATGAGAAGTAATTTCAAAAGAAAGATGCTGATGGGACGTTTAGGTTTGTCTATATTCGTCCGAATTATGCGAATATCCCACTTATGCGAGTTTCGCTGTATGCGAGTTTCGCGTCATAGCCCTACTCTCATGTTGATAATCGCCTGAAAGCCAATATATCGATTTGTCCCGCAATGCAATTCAATAAACGTAAACGTCGGAAACAGCAAACTAAAGTCATGGGAAAATCTTAACAACCACTTTTGCGAGTAAAACCAATACGCAGAACCCACTGACTATTGTTATTGCTAGTTTCATCTCTTAATTTCTCTTCCATTAAAGGCTCTTGCGCAACCGGCATGCATTGTGATTTTTCATTTTGTTTTCGTGGATTTCATGGATTTCATTCAATTCAAGTCCAATATTTAACACAAGTAAGGAGAAATATGGCCGCATCTGGAGCTGCAGCTACCGTAGGGTAGTGTTGAGCGACATCACAAAATTGCTTTCAAGCAGCATGAAATTAGGCCACCTTTACAAATATGGCTGCAATGCATGCTGGTTTCCTAAGAGCCTTTAAAGTTGAGCATCAAGTAAAAACCATTACCTTCTGTTCTTAACCTTCTCGTTGACTTCCGTCGTTTTTGCCTTGAACACATATCGGAAACAGTGCATGAATCTTTGAAATGTTGTTGGTCCGACAAATATCCCAGGTGCTTGGTCACCGTTCCATGAAATATCCTTGTTCAATATTCGATGCAGTAAAATGCTTTTAGATCGCGGTAAAGCTGTATCTTTGTCGGTAGGATCATTGCTATTGCAATTCCCAGCCCAGGATATGTGACCACATTCTTTGAGGATCTGAGCATGGATACCAGATATTGTTTGTATGATCTTTTCACTGTAATGGAAAATGTTTCATTAGCGACGGAAAATTGAAATATACTTTAAAAATCTATTAAGCCCCCGGCGGAGGGGGGCTTATTTACATTCAGAGACTCCAGGGAGGGGCTTATTAGAGAGGGGAGCATCTTTCATGAAGTCAAATGGCAAGATCATAAATGATAGCTTTCGGGTCTTTTACCTCACATCTTTCAGAATCTACATAAAATTTTGCGAGTCAAATACACAAATTCAACGCAATTTTAATCCAAAAATATATGAAAATTAACATTTGAATTTTTTATCTAAATAAATGCAAAACCTTTGGTCACCGCTGGTATTGGATACAAGAGGGCGCTTATTAAAATTTTGGCTTTGAAGGGAAGGGCTTATTAGAGAACGGCTTACCAGCGAGGGGGGCTAAATAGGACTTTTACGGCGGTCAAACTCAGAGCTTTGAACTGAACTGTGATACTAAACCTGTCACAAGTGATGCTAAAACTACAACCTATTTTGTGTACTGCAAACTTGAAATCACACTTAAAAGGTTTTAAAACCGCTTTTAGAGGGACCTTTGCAACCGGCATGCTTTGTGAATATAATTTGTTGTGGTCTCTTTGTTGTCGCCAGTTTAATGGTTCACTAAAATAGCCGACAACAAAGACATGGCACAGGCAAGGCATGGTGGTTGCAAAGGCCCCTTTAAGATTCGAGTTGAGTCTCCTGAAGCAATGTGTGGAAGAGTGCAAGCCTCGTGTCGGCAGCAGCATAGGTTTCAAATCTTTAAAAGTTTGGTGTAAAATTATATGACCTATTTCTGTCAATTGAATGTTTTGAAAGAAACTTTAGCTACTTTGCTATAAATCTAGCGTTGGACTTTTTTGAAATCTTTATTATTTTCAGAAGTAAAGGGCTTTTCTTCTTTTTAAAGAATTAAAGAACAATTTTGAAAAAAACTTGAAACAATCGCAATTTCTAAACTTTTTAGGAAGCATAGAATAATTTTCAAGAAAAACATAGTTTATGAATGTCTACAATATGGAATCAGGCACAATTCTTTCACTCTTCTGGTTTACGATTTAGAAATTCGATGACGTCACATCCTCAAATGAGTTGAAATATAAAATACGCTGTAATATTGAAAAATATTGAAGATTTCTGAGAAGTCCCACGGTAGCAAAGAAGCTAAAGTTTCTTTCAAGCCACTCAATTCAAAGAAAAAGTCTTAGAACTTCACACCAACCTTTTTAAAGATTTGGAAGCAATGCTATCGGCAGCATCAAGGAGTAACGCTTCAAGTGTGAATCCAGCCAAATAATGAAAATTTAGGCTTAACCATCAACCTTACAAGGAAAAACTGAAAATAAATTCGGTATCACAATAACAAACCTCATCTGAGCTGGAATTTCATCAAGTATATGATGTTTCTCCACATAATGAGATAGCTCTCCATGTAAAGCTTCTAATGGCCAATCCATCACCCAGTTCAAATGACACGCTGCTAAAATTCCAGGATAGTCCCTGCATGTAAATAATATGGAAACGTTAAAATATATTCACTGAATCGAATTCATGAACCTTAACCTAAGCACTAAAGACCATGAACTGCGACTTTTGAATTTAAAACTATCAACTATTAACTTGGACGTTACACACTATGCACTGCAGTAAAAACCCGCATATAAGAACCATAACTGTTAAGAACCTTTACGCCAAACTTTTAGAGGACAATTTTCTAAAATTTGTGGAAATTGCATCAAACTGGAAAGAAAGATGTTTCACAGAGCTAGGTGTTTCAAAGTGCACAAAGCATGTCATTCATTTTAAAATTAAATACCCCCCCAAATTATGAACCTTTGCTAGGCTAAGCTCAAACAGTGGTGGTTCTTATATGGGGGTTCTTACTGTACAAAATGAGTCGCAAGCGAACTTGAGTGCCATTGATAGTAAATTTGTAAAACGCTTGCTCGATAGAAGANCAGTAAAAACCCGCATATAAGAACCATAACTGTTAAGAACCTTTACGCCAAACTTTTAGAGGACAATTTTCTAAAATTTGTGGAAATTGCATCAAACTGGAAAGAAAGATGTTTCACAGAGCTAGGTGTTTCAAAGTGCACAAAGCATGTCATTCATTTTAAAATTAAATACCCCCCCAAATTATGAACCTTTGCTAGGCTAAGCTCAAACAGTGGTGGTTCTTATATGGGGGTTCTTACTGTACAAAATGAGTCGCAAGCGAACTTGAGTGCCATTGATAGTAAATTTGTAAAACGCTTGCTCGATAGAAGAACGGCTGAACATCTTTGCCACAAAGGAAACCAACAAATTCCCCAGGTCTTTCGACTCAGCCAATTTCAAATTCGGGATCTTTCAAATAGAAACAGCAAACAGGAACTACGCATTTACGTCATAAAAAGGTTAACTTCTTGGAGGACAAGCGTCGTTAAAAACAATATCACAAGGTTTCATGCCACAATCTTTCTTAATATGAAGGTTTTTCCAGAAAGATTTACCTTGCGAGGT
Organism: Aurelia aurita; assembly: GCA_004194415.1. Lineage (NCBI taxonomy): Eukaryota > Metazoa > Cnidaria > Scyphozoa > Semaeostomeae > Ulmaridae > Aurelia > Aurelia aurita. The sequence continues at coordinate 157,583 of REGM01000190.1, read as the reverse complement.
TTCTGAGAACAGCATTTCTTGGTTGCAAACAGATAATTATGTGAAGATTCAGCTTGACTCTTATTTCAAAGAATCTAACAGGATCCGTCAAGAAACTTGAGTATTCTTTCTTGATTGCGGGAAGCAGGGCCTAAAACGAAATCAATAACATAAGAAACAGTTGCACAAAACAAAAACATAAGCAGATATGACGTCACAATGTGTATCTCGGCTCCCTGCAAGAATCACAGATATTTCAAAGCAACGAGGGCCTATTGCCGGAGCATTGTCAATCATGAACAAAAATAGAAGTCAATGAAGATCCCAGAGAACGTCATTAATTAATCCAGGCTGGGGGCTGGGTCAACATTTTCATTGCATAATGTCTTTAAAGACTTTAAATTTGCAGAAAAACGAAAATGAGGTTATTTCTTCGTACTTGCAAAAATCCCTGATAGTTCAAATGACATTCCTCAACTAGAGGGTTCATTCATTCATTCATTCATTCATTCATTCATTCATTCATTCATTCATTCATTCATTCATTCATTCATTCATTACCTACCTTATTTTAAGTAGGCTTGAAACATTTCTAGATATATTACAGCAAATTTAGGCCTACTATGCATGCAGCATCCAGGCATGGGACCCCTAGCGTAATGTCCCTTTCGAAGGACGGTAAAGTGAGTTGCTTGGTCAGGCATCTGGAAGGTCACCCATCTGGATTTTGACCTCATGCGACCAAGCTCAACTTCAGTTACCCAACGGAAACTGTATAAGCAGCTCGGCCACTCACCCCACATGAGCCCTCTTCAGAGCATCACTGAATGATACCTTACCCTTTATAGGTTCCAAATCTTTAAAAAGGCTGATGTAAAATCCTATGACCAATCTATTTGAAGTGACTGGCTACTTTGCTATTAAAATCTTCAATATTTTCAAAATTAGAGGATTTTTCTTCTTTTTAAAGAATTCAAGAGAAGTTTTGAAAAAATTGAAACAATCGTAATTTCTAAACTTTTTGAGGAATATAGAATACTCTCATGAGAAAGGATTCTAAGACAATAGAAATAATGTGCTGAATATGAGCTTGCTACCCCTACGCAGGATGCCGTGACGTATATACTACTTACGATTTAGAAATTTGACGACGTCACATCCTCAAATGAGTTGAAATATACAATTTTCAAAATTTCTGAAAAGTCCAACGGTAGAATTATAGCAAAGTAGCTAAAGTTTCTTTCAAGCCATTCAATTAAAAGAAATAGGTCATAGAATTTTTACCAACCTTTTCAAAGATTTGGAACTTATGGTGCATCTGATGTGAACCATTAATAAAGCAAATGAAGGAAAGTCATACTCACAGAGATGAGACTTTTCAGCTCCTCCTCTGTAAAGAGCAGTGGACAGCTTCCATTGGTTAAGATGTTGTCGATTGCATCTAAGTATGACTTCTCACGCAGGTCTGTCTCCTAAAAAAAGATAAAAAAGCATTGTTTTGACATGAAGCAAAATAGGAGTGCGACGTAAACACAAAAACGACAAAACTGCGACGTAATTAAAAATATCTATTAATTAGCGATTAGATATTGCAGGGTATGAAAAAATATTTTCTTCCTGCGACCGGAAAAAACTCATACTTAAATTTCCTGCATGGCGAAACTGGATTCACCGCGCATTCATCACCTGGCAAAACATCACCCTGAATACACTTGGGTATAGAGCTACTGATTATTGTTGGTACCTAATTAGTGATACATTTTATGAGCTTTTAAACTCCTAATGTCCATAGAATTTATAAAATAGAGGATGCAGATGCAACCATTATAATTTTGACATTAAGCAATAGAGAAAATCAAGTTCTTTAGTAATCACATAATTCATTTCATTATATACAATATGACTATGACTTGTACATGAGATACAACCAGATAGGTTACTTTTGCTTGACCTTGATATATTTTGAAAAATTTCCTGCAGGATATTATGAATGGAAAATTTCCTGCGACCGCCCGGTCGCATGGTCAGGTGGGTTTTCATGCCCTGAGATATTGTAAAAGAAATTTGCCAAATTATGACCCATTCTGAAGGTACTCAATGCTGCCCTGTCAGACGTTATTTGCAGTCAATTTGACATATCTTCATCATTCATCATTATTAATATTTATACACGATACCACTTCAGCAAAAGGCCTAATACAATGTTTACTAATTAAATGAATAAAAATAACATCTATGATAAAAAATGGGCTGTTCTTCCAGAGGGTCGTGTTTCAGTGTGTTTTTTAGCGTTTTCAGCTCGTCAGGTGCAATTATATCTCTTTTTGAAGTGCCCGAGTGTTTGGATTTCTCTAATATTAGCTGGGATATCGTTCCAGGCCTTTAAGGCAGAGTAGTGAAATCCTAGGCAGAGTAGTGAAAACATATAAGCCAAAGACGCAACAGAGGTTTGCCCATCTTTCAATAAGTCATCTCATCTACGAGCAGTAGCAGTCTGACAAAAATTAATAAATCTCAGAGCCAGTATACAAATTAACAGTTCATTCATTGACTCAATCAGCAATCAGTCAATCGCTAAATCAATCCATCAGTAATAAAACACTAAAATAATCGGCTAATCATCGATAAACCCACAGTTACAATTCTAGCAATCAAATTAAATAAGGTAACAACTTACACAGAGAATAAGTGCTGTTTGCTTTCCTTCACATCCAGCAGTCCGCACAGCTGATCTCAAACCATCAAAGAAGGAGCTTTTATTCGAGCAGTCGATGGGATGTATTGGAATATTAAGCATGTACAAAACGAGTCTGACTAGTGAAGTCAAGTGAGTTCCAATTGCACCAATCAATAACGCATTGCCACTGAAGAAAAGAGAAAAATTAATGATGATTGTAACGAGAATTGATCCTTGTGGGAATCAACTCTTGATTTCCTAGTAGGAAATATCAACTGAAAGAATAATGGTGATTGTCACGAGAACTGATCCTTGGTGGAATAACCCTCTGCATTTAACAACAGATAGTACTTTTTTTCAATGTTTCCTTTCATAATAACCTCAATCTGCAGATAGCACATTTTTGACAGGGCTTTTATTTTCCATCTCTTGTCGTGTATTTAATATTCGCAAGGCTCTAAGGGTTCTAGGCCAGCTGGGTTACTCTCAAATTGACAAGCATTTATGTGCAATGATACAAATGTGGAAGCAATTTCCAAAAATACTATGCGCTTACAAACCAGCTTTGTGTTGTACAGGAAAATATAAAGCCCGAGGTCTTTAAGTACATACCGAGCTTGTGAGGTCTTTGCGTCAAGATCGAGGGCTTTATGTTCTTGTACAACAACAAAACTGGTTAGTATCAGCTTTATTACCTGATAGCTTCTAATTTTGACTCATAACGTTAAATGTAGTTTCTTACTATTATCTCTCGCAAATCTATAGCAAATCTCATAAAGTAGGGCTACTTGCTGTGATGACAAAAATGCGTCTTTGTATCATGTTATACAGTAAAGTCCCGCCTTTAAGAAACCCACTTTTTGATATCAGCCTATTGTTCTTCCTTAATTAGTTTATTGTTCTTCTATTGTTTTTGCAAAAATTCAGGGTTTGAATTTCTTGTAAAATGGTTTTTTAAAAGCGGGACTTTACTGTACAAGGCTACGGGAAAACCGCAGGAAATTTGCGAATAGCCAATGGTTTGGCAGGATTCCTGTATTGCCTCGATTTTGAAACTTCAGTCAAGTAATAAGCAGCTTATAATAAATGTCCGAGACTAATTTCATCAAAATAGTTCTGGGCTTTTACAGTCGATATATGATAAGTCCGACTTGCTCGAATTTCTCATTGTTTCTCTTACTCCTCCAAATCATAACCGTTACGAGGCTCCAATCACACTGCAAACATAAAGGATATTTTTTAGGGTGAATAGCAGAAATTCAACTTTTCCTTTTTAGGACTACTATTTTGAACTGGAAGAATATCAACAGCAATGTTCTTTATGTCATGGCAAATTTCGCTGACACGTTCCGACATAGAGGGTAGTCCGATATAGAGGGCAGCGTATTTGGAACTCTCTTCCACAGGAAATCAAGGATTCAAATTCTTTACAACAATTCAAGAATAAAATAAAATTTTGGAAAAATGTAGACTGCGACTGCAGACTTTGCAAACAATACATTCCTGGACTCGGCTTTTTATAGTTTTATACATCTTGTTTTATACAATAAACGTGCTTTGAGGGTTTTGTACGGAGACTACGACTCATCATTTGAGCAGCTTTTAGCCAGGGCTGAAAGCATTACAGTCCACCAAAAGAATCTACAAAGTCTTATGACTGAAATCTATAAGACCATGAACCATCTAAATCCTTCATATATTTGGGAGTTCTTTGTTAAAAAGGATATACCGTACAATCTCCGAACCAAAGAGCTATGCAGGCTTCCATCAGCACAGTCACATCGATACGGACTAAATTCTCTTTCATTTAGAGGCAGTCTCCTGTGGAACACTCTAGATGATGAACTTAAGAGAGCTGATACTTTGAGAAGTTTTAAAAGGGGCATCGCAGAATGGGATGGCAAAGGATGTAAATGTTTAATTTGTAAATAATTTTGTTATATTGTAAATAGTTGGTTTAAATTAGTTTTTAGTAACTATGTAGCTACCAACTGTAAATNAAAAACGATAAAGCCTAAATTAAAGAAAATTACAATATGTACAATATTTAGATATAGCCTATATAATATACTTGTTATATCGAGGATAACAAAAGTAAAAAGAAAATTAAAATGTACCTCTCAAATGGTTTTTTTAAAGGTAGCCAGGGACGGTGCCAATTTAGTTTCCGTATTAAGCTCATTCCACAATTTTGCTCCTCGATAAGAAAATGCTTTTTGACCTGTGCATGTTCTTAACAGAGGTATCTGCAAATTTTTTGTTTCTGTTGAGCGAAGATTGCGATCACTACGCTCTGAACATTTAGTGAAAAGTTCCCCTAAATATTGAGGAGCAAGTGAGTTCAATGCTTTATAGGTCAGCGACACCGTTTCTTTTCTGATAAGATCTCTAATTGATGGCCAGCCAAGATTTTTGAGCAAAGGGACAGCAGAAGCATCGTAAGGACTATTTGTAGTTATTCTTGCAGCTCTATTCTGGATTCTTTGGAGAGAACTAAGTTTAGTTTCACTACAACAACCCCAAACAGAGCAGCAATAACTGAAATGTGGCTCAACAATTCCTCTATACATTTTCTGCAGATCGCCTGATGGAAGAAATTTCTTGGCATGCTTAATAAGGCCGAGAGCTCGTAGTGCCTTAGTCTTAACTTGTTCAATATGGCGATCCCATTGGAGTTTGTCATCAATTTGAACTCCCAGATACTTTGTATCGGTTATCATTATTTACCTTAAAAATCTATTAAACCCCCGGCGGAGGGGGGCTTATTTAAATTCAGAGACTCCAGGGAGGGGCTTATTAGAGAGGGGAGCATCTTTCATGAAGTCAAATGGCAAGATCATAAATGATAGCTTTCGGGTCTTTTACCTCACATCTTTCAAAATCTGCATACAATTATGCGAGTCAAATACACAAATTCAACACAATTTTAATCCAAAAACATATGAAAATTAACCTTCGAGTTTTTTATCTAAATAAATGCATAACCTTTGGTCACCGCCTGTATTGGATACAAGAGGGCGCTTATTAAAATTTTGGCTTTGAAGGGAAGGGATTATTAGAGATCGGCTTACCAGCGAGGGGGGCTAAATAGGACTTTTACGGCGGTCAAACTCAGAGCTTTGAACTGAACTGTGATACTAAACCTGTCACAAGTGATGCTAAAACTACAACCTATTGTGTGTACTGCAAACTTGAAATCACACATAAAAGGTTTTTAAAACCGCTTTTTAAAGGGGCCTTTGCAACCGGCATGCTTTGTGAAGATAATTTGTTGTGGTGTCTTTGTTGTCGCCAGTTTAATGGTTCATTAAAATAGCCGACAACAAAGACATGGCACAGGCAATCGAATCGAGTCTCCTGAAGCAATGTGTGGAAGAGCGCAAGCCTCGTGTCGGCAGCAGCATAGGTTTTAAATCTTTAAAAGTTTGGTGTAAAATTATATGACCTATTTCTGTCAATTGAATGTTTTGAAAGAAACTTTAGCTACTTTGCTATAAATCTAGCGTTGGACTTTTTTGAAATCTTTATTATTTTCAGAAGTAAAGGGTTTTTCTTCTTTTTAAAGAATTAAAGAACAATTTTGAAAAAAACTTAAAACCATCGCAATTTCTAAACTTTATGAGGAAGCACAGAATAATTTTCAAGAAAAACATAGTTTATGAATGTCTACAATATGGTATCAAGCACAATTCTTCCACTCTAATGGTTTACGATTTTGAAGATGACGGCACATCCTCAAATGAGTTGAAATATAAAATACGCTGTAATATTGAAAAATATTGAAGATTTCTGAAAAGTCCCACGGTAGCAAAGTAGCTAAAGTTTCTTTCAAGCCACTCAATTCAAAGGAAAGGTCATAGAACTTCACACCAACCTTTTTAAAGATTTGGAACCTATGCTGTCGTCAGCATCAAGGAGTAACGCTTCAAGTGTGAATCCAGCCAAAGAATGACAATTTAGGCTTAACCATCAACCTTACAAGGAAAAATTGAAATGGATTCAGTATCACAATAACAAACCTCATCTGAGCTGGAATGTCATCAAGTATATGATGTTTCTCCACATAATGAGATAGCTCTCCATGTAAAGCTTCTAATGGCCAATCCATCACCCAGTTCAAATGACACGCTGCTAAAATTCCAGGATAGTCCCTGCATGTAAATAATATGGAAACGTTAAAATAGATTCACTGAATCGAATTCATGAACCTTAACCTAAGCACTAAAGACCATGAACTGCGACTTTTGAATTTAAAACTATCAACTATTAACTTGGACGTTACACACTATGCACTACAGTAAAAACCCGCATATAAGAACCGTAACTGTTAAGAACCTTTACGCCAAACTTTTAGAGAACAATTTTCTAAAATTTGTGGAAATTGCATCAAACTGGAAAGAAAGATGTTTCACAGAGCTAGGTGTTTTAAAGTGCACAAAGCATGTCATTCATTTTAAAATTCAATACCCCCCCCCCCGAATTATGAACCTTTGCTAGGCTAAGCTCAAACAGTGGTGGTTCTTATATGGGGGTTCTTACTGTACAAAATGAGTCGCAAGCGAACTTGAGTGCCATTGATAGNTAAAAACCCGCATATAAGAACCGTAACTGTTAAGAACCTTTACGCCAAACTTTTAGAGAACAATTTTCTAAAATTTGTGGAAATTGCATCAAACTGGAAAGAAAGATGTTTCACAGAGCTAGGTGTTTTAAAGTGCACAAAGCATGTCATTCATTTTAAAATTCAATACCCCCCCCCCCGAATTATGAACCTTTGCTAGGCTAAGCTCAAACAGTGGTGGTTCTTATATGGGGGTTCTTACTGTACAAAATGAGTCGCAAGCGAACTTGAGTGCCATTGATAGTAAATTTGTAAAACGCTTGCTCGATAGAAGAACGGCTGAACATCTTTGTCACAAAGGAAACCAACAAATTCCCCAGGTCTTTCGACTCAGCCAATTTCAAATTCGGGATCTTTCAAATAGAAACAGCAAACAGGAACTACGCATTTACGTCATAAAAAGGTTAACTTCTTGGAGGACAAGCGTCGTTAAAAACAATATCACAAGTTTTCATGCCACAATCTTTCTTAATATGAAGGTTTTTCCAGAAAGATTTACCTTGCGAGGTTTCTGAGAACAGCATTTCTTGGTTGTAAACAGATAATTATGTGAAGATTCAGCTTGACTCTTATTTCAAAGAATCTAACAGGATCCGTCAAGAAACTTGAGTATTCTTTCTTGATTGCGGGAAGCAGGGCCTAAAACGAAATCAATAACATAAGAAACAGTTGCAAAAAACAAAAACATAAGCAGATATGACGTCACAATGTGTATCTCGGCTCCCTGCAAGAATCACAGATATTTCAAAGCAACGAGGGCCTATTGCCGGAGCATTGTCAATCATGAACAAAAATAGAAGTCAATGAAGATCCCAGAGAACGTCATTAATTAATCCAGGCTGGGTCAAAATGTTCATTGCATAAGGTCTTTAAAGACTTTAAATTTGCAGAAAACGAAAATGAGGTTATTTCTTCGTACTTGCAAAAATCCCTGATGGTTCAAATGACATTTCTCAACTAGAGGGTTCATTCATTCATTTATTCATTTATTCATTCATTCATTACTTTATTTTAAGTAGGCTGGCATGATTTCTAGCTATATTACGGCTAATTTAGGCCTACTATGCATGCCGCATCCAGGCATCCCTAGTTTAATGTCCCTTTTGAAGGACGGTGAAGTGAGTTGCTTGGTCAGGCATCTGGAAGGTCACCCATCTGGATTTTGACCTCACGCGACCAAGCTTAACTTCAGTTACCTAACGGAAACTGTATAAGCCGCTCGGCCACTCACTCCACATCAGCCCTCTTCAGAGCATCACTGAATGATACCTTACCCTTTATAGGTTCCAAATCTTTAAAAAGGCTGGTGTAAAATCCTATGACCAATCTATTTGAAGTGACTGGCTACTTTGCTATTAAAATCTTCAATATTTTCAAAATTAGAGGGTTTTTCTTCTTTTTAAAGAATTCAAGAGAAGTTTTGAAAAAATTGAAACAATCGTAATTTCTAAACTTTTTGGGGAATATAGAATACTCTCATAAGAAAGGATTCTAAGACAATAGAAATAATGTGCGGAATATGAGCTTGCTACCCCTACACAGGATGCTGTGACGTATATACTACATACGACTTAGAAATTTGATGACGTCACATCCCTAAATGAGTTGAAATATACAATTTTCAAAATTTCTGAAAAGTCCAACAACGGTAGAATTATAGCAAAGTAGCTAAAGTTTCTTTCAAGCCATTCAATTCAAAGAAATAGGTCATAGAATTTTTACCCACCTTTTCAAAGATTTGGAACTTATGCTGCATCTGATGTGAACCATTAATAAAGCAAATGAACGAAAGTCATACTCACAGAGATGAGACTTTTCAGCTCCTCCTCTGTAAAGAGCAGTGGACAGCTTCCATTGGTTAAGATGTTGTCGATTGCATCTAAGTATGACTTCTCACGCAGGTCTGTCTCCTAAAAAAAGATAAAAAAAGCATTGTTTTGACACGAAGCAAAGTTACGAGTGGTTTAACTGCGACGTAATTAAGAATATCTATTAATTAGCGATTAGATATTGTAACAGAAATTTGTCAAATTATGACCCATTCTGAAGGTACTCAATGCTGCCCTGTCAGACGTTATTTGCAGTCAATTTGACATATAAGCCAAAGACACAATAGGGTTTGCCCATCTTTCAATAAGTCATCTCATCTACGAGTAGCAGCAATCTGACAAAAATTAATAAATCTCAGAGCCAGTATACAACTTAATAGTTCATTCTTTGACTCGATCAGTAATCAGTCAATCGCTAAATCAATCCATCAGTAATAAAACACTAAAATAATCGGCTAATCATCGATGAACCCAGTTACAATTCTAGCATGGGTGGTTAGACACTGCATGTGTGCTTTTATGGAGGAGCGCCACAACTAATATGCTTCTGCGGAGGAAAAATTTCTCTATACAGTTCTGCAGAGGAGGTAGCGTTAACAATGGAACCTCCTTAACAACAGAACTTTCAAAATGGCGGCTGGCACAAGGATAGGAAACAGAATCACTCTTATCATGAAGGCAATGTAAGTACAACTGCGGTGGTCTAACTACCCATGATTATAGCAATCAAATTAAATAAGGTAACAACTTACACAGAGAATAAGTGCTGTTTGCTTTCCTTCACATCCAGCAGTCCGCACAGCTGATCTCAAACCATCAAAGAAGGAGCTTTTATTTGAGCAGTCGATGGGATGTATTGGAATATTAAGCATGTACAAAACGAGTCTGACTAGTGAAGTCAAGTGAGTTCCAATTGCACCAATCAATAACGCATTGCCACTGAAGAAAAGAGAAACATTAATGATGGGGGTCCTATGCCTGGATGCGGCATGCATAGTAGGCCTAAATTAGCTGTAATATAGCTAGAAATCTTTTCAGCCTACTTAAAATAAAGTAATGAATGAAAAAAATGAATGTTGAGACTGATAAGCTGTTCATTGGACGCGTTGGAAGACCAAGGTGTAATTTGTTCACATTAATAAAGAACGATTTGAATCGGCGTAATTTAGAAATTAATAACTTTGAAGATCTTAATGATGTCAGAGACATAGCTAGTTTACATTTATAAGATATCTTAAAAAAGATCATGTTAACTGTATGCTCCAGTACAATAATCAATCTGCAGATAGCACATTTCGACAGGGCTTTTACCTTCCATCTCTTGTCATGTATTTAACATTCGCAAGGGCTCTACTCTAAATAATTCTTAGGCCAACTGTGTTGCTCTCAAATTGACAAGCATTTATGTGCAATGATATAACTGTGGAAGCAATTTCCAAAATACTATGCGCATGCTAGCCAGCTTTTTGTTGTACAGGAAAAAAATTCTTGTCCAGGCCAAGCCAAGATCAAAGCCAAGACAAAAGCCCGAGCCAAGACAAAAGCCCGAGCCAAGACCAAAGCCCGAGCCAAGCCAAGACTGAGGGCTTTATATCTTCTTGCACAACAACAAAACTGGTTAGTATGATAATAGTATGACAGCCTCACTGTTATCTCTCGTAAATCTATTGAAAATATCATAAAGTAGGGCTAGGTGCTGTGAGTCAAGTAATAAGCAGCTTATAATAAATGTCTGAGACTAATTTCATCAAAATAGTTCTGGGCTTTTACAGTCGATATATGACAAGTCCAAAAGGACTATACTTTTCCCCTTGCTCGAACTTCTCATTTTTCTCTTACTCCTCCAAATCATAACCGTTACGAGGCTCTAATCACACTGCAAACATATAGGATATTTTTTAGGGTGAATAGCAGAAATTCAACTTATCATTTTTAGGACTACTATTTTGAACTGGAAGAATATCAACAGCAATGTTCTTTATGTCATCGCAAATTTTGCTGACACGTTCCGATATAGAGGGTAGTCCGATATAGAGGGCAGCGTATTTGGAACTCTCTTCCACAGGAAATCAAGGATTCAAATTCTTTACAACGATTCAAGAATAAAATAAAATTTTGGAAAAATGTAGACTGCGACTGCAGACTTTGCAAACAATACATTCCTGGACTCGGCTTTTTATAGTTTTATACATCTTGTTTTGATATAGGTTTTAAATGAATTTTGTAATTTTATTGATTAGTTTTACTTGCATATATTCTGATGTAACTTTGTAATTAATTAGTTGGCTTGAATTAGCTTTTTTATATATTTATATAGCTATGAAAGTTGCCAACTTTTAATAAATTTATAATAATAATAATACACTAATAACCCTGAACAATAAATCATCGCTTAACCACTCCCTTAGTTAATTTCAAAATGAATACCACTACAAGCCAGTGACCGTGTGAATGAGGACATACGGTAGACTTATGACGTTTCGTCCCTTATTTCCCTGTGCTCTTTGATTTGCTGATATCGCTATTGACCGAAGCGATATCAGCAAATCAAAGAGCACAGGGAAATAAGGGACGAAACGTCATAAGTCTAGACATACGGTACAATCAAACCGAATCTTACCTTGACTTGTATGCGATAATTCGATGCAGCCTAACAAGATGGGTCATTGCATGGTCTGACAGAACAACCGGTAATGTCTTGTTGAATTGCTCATTGTATCGCGTCAAGAAAACCTGCAAACAGCTCGAAATTTCCGATATATTTAAGATCGGTTGATGAGATACTTTGCGTCCTGTGCCCCTGTTAATTTGAGTCGTTGATCTTTGTGTTTGTGCTTGTAGATAAGTGTTGGTTGCGAATGTGATGAACAACGAATTCTGAGAATTGGCAGGCAATGATGGGAAGTACTACAAGGAAGAAAATCATTTTTGATAAATGTGTTAGCACTGCTACGATTTATAAAGAGATCAATTCGTCTTTCAAATTCCTCATAGGATACGAAAATTGAATCTGTAATTATTTTGAGGGTATAATATACCTTTAAACTCCTAAATCCGATGCCAGGGTAAAAGGGTATTACTGCAGAACAACTATAGAGTATAGTCCTTCTGAATCAAAGCCAAACTTAAAGATTGATACAATTTTAACTCTCGTTTTAAGCATTGAACTCCATTAAAGCCTTTTCGAATTCCCAAAACAAACAGTCTTAAACACCTAAAACTTTAAAGAACAACGTAGTATATAGGCGTATTTCAAATTATACGGCAGCCAACATAAATACGTAAAAAGTTGTAAAATCCAGCTGCAAATCAAAAAACTTTAAAATACCGGATGATTCAAAACAGTTTTTCAGTGTTTCAGAAAATGTACAGTCGTTTGTGCAATTTACCAAATCACAGCTCATTTCATAGGGTAAAGGCTAACTTACAAGTGACAATATATATCGGTCAAATCGTTTTATCGTTATGGTCGATTTTACGTAAAGACTGTCGCCAAAGAAGCTTGAATAAAGCCAAAAGGTTCGATCAAATTGTGCGCAATTTTTGGCTAAAAAACAATGCACGTATGTGTTCTGATATGCAAACTAAACAGATGAACACTTGAAAGTTCACAGAAAACGCATACCTCTTTTGTTATATTCTTTATTGTCTCTTCAAACCAATTCAAATCAGCAGCTTGCGAGATTCTATCCTTGAATACTCTTCGGGCCTCATGCTGCCAAAATGAAATCAAATAATTCTCATCGTCAGCTCGATCTTCCTCTGGACAATTCTTCAATGATTGGAACATTCGTTGCAAATCTTTCAAACTGAAATGATAATTTCTTCGTCCAGCTATCGGGCTTGGCCTAAGGACATCTGAGACTGAATTGAGCAGACTGCACGATGCTTTGATGATCTGTTCTTGTAATTCTTGCGGTAGGCCTATCGATTGATTTGACGCCATGTTGGATTCAAGCATTGCCGAGACGATTGTCTGTACTGTTGTTTCTGAGGGCTCGGGGAGCTGTATGATGTTAAAATGACGCTGGTGGGAAGAAAGATATTTTATTATCGAATAGCAGACCCTCATATATGTTGTTGTTAAAATTTTTTGCTGTTGTTAAAGGACAATTCCGGGGTTTGTAAAATTAATGTTAGAAAACAAACTTACCATCTCCTGAATCAAATGACAACCTTTTTTCCACATTTAGACTTGTGTTTCGGCTGTCAATTCAATAAACATCTTAGTAATTTAGGCCAAATGTCACCATCTTGGGTCTCCATTTTTTCCACGAGTATACGATAAGGAGGCTAGTCACGATTCAGAGGCGAGAAAATAACAAGGCAGCCTCATTATCGCGTTGAACGTGACCTCAGAACGCTTTGACCTCGTGCTTAATGACGTCACTACGCATTTATCGCAGATTGTAAAACGAAATTTCGCAGAGAGAAGACAAAAAAGTGGGAAAAAGTACCATACACCATTCATAACAGTATAATCTTTCATTTTATCATCAATCATACCAACCCCGGAATTGTCCTTTAAATACTGAGCTTTGTTGAAAAAGGGGTTGTTGCTTGTCTTACGTCGTCTTGCATACAAACATTGCTTTGTTTAGGAGGCGAAGGATTTTTGCAAACAAGCAAACAGGTATTTCTCGGCCAAGGGAGAAGTGGATGAAGAACTAATTTTCCAAAGATAACTCGCCTTTTGTTCCAATCAAGACATTAATTTCCAACATACAGGTAGATATACCTATGTGTCTCCTCTCAGATCTTTCAACTCAGAAGAAAAAAAGGAAGTACCTTAGCACCCTGTATCTTAATACGTTCCTAACATTTCGTCTACATTTCTGCTATTCGTCGGAAACTCTTTATAATCTAACTCTGCCGACTTTATTTCGACTTTAATCGCACTTCATTCATTCGTTTCATTGCAGTCAGTTTGATTCTACAGAAAATAAGTATTTTGTCAAAGAAAATAAAGAGAGTGCCCTCATTGACAGTTATCTCTCAAGCCCTACCGATTGAGCTTTCCCAAATCTGTTAGCGTATTGAGCAGTATCACTTTCCCTGCTTTATCTATGACAAGCTATTCGTTAAAGGGAATCTAAGCATACATAAGCCTTTGATAAAAATAGCTGTGCTAAGACAATAGACCTTGATACGCGCCAAGCCATATTTGGGTAACTGATCTACGTCAACAGGAAATACTGATTTACTGATAGGCTGGAATGTGCCCGCAAGTGGCTTGACCCACTTTTATATGCTTTGATTCCCTTTAAGTATCTCATCAATAAGTGTCATTCTGTCATCCCAACTGACATTAATTTTGTCCGTTGTTTCAATACAAGTTTACTTACCAACAAACGGTCTGATATCGGCGTCTTGTCTCCTGCAGATTCATTTTCATTCAACGAGAGTGCTGCTGTGACTGCCATTCCCTCGATGAATCGGCGATCAAATGGTCTTTGAAGGTTAAAGATCATTTTGTTGTCTAACAACTGTCGAAGGAGTTCTTGGGCTGAGATGGAATCTAAATCTTCGAAATCTCCTTGCTTCGATGTCGCAACATTGAGGTCATCGACAAATAGCACCATATTCTTGTTGTCTTCGGCACCGTACACAAAGCCTATAATGATAAGAGGTTATATGCATTAATTTGCAACTGATTGCCAAAGAAATTGGTCAAATACTGATTGGACCAAAAGAAAATAGTCAGAGTTCACCAGAATAAAAACCAATCGATCATCTACCAATACCAATGAATTGAACTGAATTGAATTGAACTGAATTGAACTGATTTGAACATAGTTTTATGGGGACAAAGGCTAAACAAGTTGTGAAACTTCATAGGGTTGAAATCAGTGACGTTTTCCTGAAATTATGAGTGACATTGTTAAAAAGCTTGTCTCAAAACTCTTGCAAAAGGGATTTAACTGTTGGCTATATTTCTTAGGGTGTGTTTGATTGACTCCGAAATTCTCAAAACGGTAGGTTTGGTAGATTTGGAAGGCCTTCTGAACCTTCTACTTCAAAAGGCAGAAGCTTTGGCAGACTTTGAAGAGATCCTTGTTTTAATTAGCGAATCGCAATGGTGAACCAAAACCTGCTGTTTTTAAGATTGTTGTGTTTGATTGGGAACTATATTTCCGTCTCTGCGAAGTCTACTGTTTTCAGAATTTGGTAGGTTTGGAATTACCATTCAAACACACCCGTAGACTTAACCGTTTTAGAGCAATGGCCAACATAGGGACTTATTACTTCAAATGCTTCCTTACGGTGATACAAAACTAAAGAATTGCTTTCAAAAGCGAACCCATAACCATAGATAATATGCCATAACAAAACATAAGTTTTCACCAAGCACCATTCGCTTTCAACGTCTTTGGCGACCGAAAGTGGAACAGTGATCTTATGCGTAGTAGATGTATCAGTTGTTTGTACGTGAGGCTATAATCCTTCAAATGTATACGAAGATATTGATAATAGATAAAATATATAGCCTTGAATATTACGATCAGACGTTTCGGGCACAGCCCTTCATCAGTGATCTTGTACCTATGTGTTTTAAAAAAACCCCATGATAAACACTGGTAATGTGTTTTGAATACTAATCACAGCCATGCAAATTCAACATGGACCAATTAATAGCTGGAATGACAACCTATATCAGCTCCCATTTAGCATTACCGTAAAAGCTCTATTAAGCCACCCAGTGAGCTTATTTAATTTCGGAGACTCCAGAGGGGGGTTTAAAAGAGTGGGGGGCTTGTCACAGAGGGAGGCTTACTCATAAAGTCAAATGACAAGGCTATAAATGACAGCTTTTTAGGTCTATTAGCTCATATTTTGCAGAATCAAAACACTTTTACGAGTCAAATGCACAAATTCAACGCTGTCTGAATCCAAAACCATATGAAAATTAACATCTAAATTGTTTTAGCCACATAAATGGAAAATCTTTGGCGACCTCTTGCATTTGATATAAGTGAAAGGGTTTAATAGAGAGGGGGGCTTAATAGAGAGGGGGGCCTATTTAACACTCTGCCTTATAGACAGGGGGCTAAATAGAGCTTTCACGGCATATGCAACGCCGAGGCATCAGTTACCTTGTCTGTGGCACAATACGCCCTCCATAAACTTTTGCAGCAGCGATGCAGTAGTCCCTGCTGAGTATGCCATACGCTTTACGATGGTATTCTTGTTGTCCCTATTGGCATAGAAATCATTGATCATGCACGTTTTTCCAGATCCTCTTGGGCCAACAAGAAGTATATTCTTTTCAGCTGAAGACAATAGCTCCATCAAGAATCGGGTTCTCATCGTGTCAGGTGTCTCTACGAATGTCTCTTCAAGTAGATCTAGAGAATCCCCGTACGTGATTTCCGGTAAACGAGCTTCCCAGTTGTCCCATTCTCCTGATTCATCAACGTAGTAATCAAAAACTGAGACGTAATGATCGTAATCTGGTAAGCTGCGAAAATAAACCAAACAACAATGTCACACACACAGTGAGAAGCAAAGATCATGCAGCAAAATAACTGATTCTTTAGTTGGAGACCCTTTTAAACAATTATTTTACAAATATAAGTTTAAAGACAACGCATGACATATTTTGAAATTTTTACTTGAAAAATGTTTGCTTGTCTTGCAAGACTATAAATAGGCACTCTGTGAACTCACTCTCGATAGCTGCTAAAACCAATTAACGCTGATAAAGTATGTCATAAAAACAGGATATAAACAGGGGTGAAATATGTTGACTTCCAAAAAGAAGCCAAGAAATGAAAAAACTTCCAAATATTGCCGCGAACAAATCAGTCAAGAGCTACCTAGCTGAAGCAAATTTTGAGAACAGTGTTGATACAGCGAAGATTCCATTTTGTTTGCATTAAAAAAATGAGCATTTTTCATATTTTTCCAGGGATATTTTTCTTGCAAAAAGTTTCATAGTGCTGGGCAACAAATCCTCACAAATTAAAGAAAATTCAGGGATACTTGCTCTAATGTAGGGAAAGAGTTTTTACTTTATTTCATGTTCAAAAATCCTTGCTTTGAGAAGATCATTCCTCAGAAAACTCTACCCGCAATGTACAAGGTATCCGCAAGTTTTTAAGACCAAGGAATACAGGGTCTCTTAACCCGGCTTCGATTTGTCTAGAGAATTAATACGATTTAAAACTTACGCGGTGCTAACAGCAAGAAGAAGTTGGCTGAAATGCTTCTTATCCTGATCTCTTGTCAAAAGACCACCAAACGTCCAGATCAAAGAAAACACAAACAATCTCTCAACATGCAAATCTCCTCCTAGATCTGTATGCTCTTCTAAGAGGGCTGTCAAAATTGTCAACAGTGATGAAAACATGACATTCTCTGACAGCTTCAGGCATGGCCTCGCTTCTTGTTCCATGAAATTAAGAACAGGATCTAGGATTTTACTGAAAGATCTTTGTAAGATGTGGACAATTTGCGTTGGTCTACCCGTTACCCATGCGTCTGCAAGAGGTCTCCAGCCAAGTACTTTGTCATCTATGTAAAGCAAGCCCATTCTAGAAACTACAGAGGGATCTGCGTCTTGAACGCTGCCACTCTCGAAGAGGATTTTGACGCTGCCTGTCATAGGAAGTCTTTTGGTGTTTGGTAAGGTTAGGTACTGCAAGAAGAATTTTGGTTATGGGTTATGCCACGGAAAAATAAATATTTGGGTTTTCTGGTTTTCTATAGATATTGCGAGTGTGTCTTTGTGTAGATTCCACAAGTACACAAGGTTGGAGTTCAAAGATTCTACACGAGCATGTAGGACTTCTGAGATAGGGTGTCGTCTGCAGAGCCAAAATGGGCGAAGCGTTAAATGCAATAATCGCATTTAAGGACCACTACTTTTAAGAACTGTTCTGTTAAAAATTCCGAAACATGTTAACAAGAAAGAAAGATGTCACAATACAAGGATCTGAAATTTGAAAGGCAGTCCGCTCGGATTGCGTGCACTTCTTCGGTATACTGTCTTCAAATTCTAGACTCTAGAATGACTTTGTGCTCAAATCAGGGATTTTGTAAACTTATAATTATTATCTAAACTCAATATAACAATGAGGTCATCAGTGATGAAAGATCTCAAAATAATAAAACAAGGAAGTATTTTGTTAAATCTCTTATTGACTCCTAGTTGTGATGAAAATTTGGTTCCATTATCTTACTCCCATCAACATTTATCTTAGTTTGAGGATATAAGGGTTTGACGTAAAAACAATAATGCAAAGCTACCATCTGATAATATAACTATATTTTCGACAGGAAATGAGATATTTTGATATACTAATTTGTGAAAAGTCACAAAAACTAAAAAGTTAAGGATTTAACCAAAAAGAATATATATTTTATTCATTATTATTATTATTATTATTATTATTATTATTATTATTATTATTATTATTATTATTATTATTATTATTATTATTATTATTATTAAAAAAGTCAAGAAAAACAAGAACTTTTTAGTAAAATATTTCGATCTTATGTAGATCTTCTTCAGTCATAATGAGTGTAAATTACAAGGATTTACTATAACAATAAGGGAAAGAATTATAAATTCGATTAAGAGTTCTTAGAATGTCCATGGAATTCCTGCTTCTAATAATGTGGCGTAGATTGCTAATAACGAATTAGAATAACTAATTAGAACGGTAAACTCGAAATAAGAAGAAAGTCTATTACAATTACAGTATTAGAAACTCGGGAAAAGTTTATAATGAGTTTTTGCTAGATCTCCCATGGTACTGTTCATTCCACGGGGTTCTCTCGTGTCTAGTCTAGCAATCCATTTGTCCTCAAATTTGCTTAGGTCAGCTTCATTTCCTTCCACTTGCTGTAAAATGTGTACTTTCAAGTTTTTATCAAAATTACAATCCTGGCTATTAAAAAAATGTCTTCCGAGTTCCGTAGCATTAGGATCATTCCTAGCATCACTCCTATGTTTGTTAAATCTTTGGCTAACTGATGTCGAAGTATAACCAACGTAGAGAATGTTATGCTTGTTGCATTCTGCAGCATAAACGACGTTCTTGCTTTGGCAGGTACCTCCAGAAATTTTGGAAACTTTACCTGCCATCTCATTCTTTATCATATTGGTTTGTCCCATATGTGGGCATAGTTCGCAATATATTATTATTATTATTATTATTATTATTATTATTATTATTATTATTATTATTATTATTATTATTATTATTATTATTATTATATTATTATTATTATTATTATTATTATTATTATTATTATTAATATTATTATAGTTTGCAATATATTATTATTATTATTATTATTATTATTATTATTATTATTATTATTATTATTATTATTATTATTATTATTATTATTATTATTATTATTATTATTATTATTATTATTATTATTATTATTATGATGATTATTATTATTATTATTATTATTATTATTATTATTATTATCATTATTATTATTATTATTATTGACAGAGAACGATGTCGAAGTTTGCGCTATTATAACACAAACTTCGCTATCGTTTTCTGTCAATTACAACAGCATTTATAAAATTCCAAGATGGTAGTCCAATCCAGATCTTGATGTCATCATTTCGTTCTTCCTCGGTTCCTCGTACCATTGGCACGGCCTTCTAGGACCAAAAAAAAAGTAACATGGGAAAAAACTGGGAGGGGGGCTGATTCACTCCCCTTCCCCCGGTCCATATAGGCTTAAAGATATTCAGCCGTTCATATCCGTTCTTATTTCAAAATTACTAGTTCATGTTTTACTAACACTTGTGCTGCAAAATACTCACCTTTCCTTGATCCAATACACTCTTGAGATACCCACACCATACATCTCTGATCGGTGCGTCAAAACACAACCATGTTGATGTTGATGCGCTTGTGATTTGCCTGTTAGATTTCTTCCAAGTCGATGTAAACACTCCATCTACCCAATCCCCTGGTGCCTTCATGTAACCAAACATCAAATTGACATCAGACACTGCTAGGACATTCAAGCGTTTTAATTTATGCAGTCTCGTATTGGTGCTGCCATTGGTGAGCTGTTTACTAGATGCATGCTTGTTCAGAGCATCGATCAGGTTTTCGATACATGCGCTTTTTCCACTGCCTCCATTGCCACAAACGATGATACCTGCAAAAAAATTACTGTGCTAATAAAAAGAAAAACATTGCAATTCGGAAAATAACCAAGATACTAAAATTTGCCACGGTAGAATTACGGAAAAGTATCCTACGTTAATTTCAAACGTCTATAAACTTCCATTTAATTCAAAGAAAGCGATGATAGAATTTTACACATCTTTTTAAAAAGATCTGAACCCTTTGTTAGCGAATCAAAACAATAATTTTTGTGGAGTTTACTTTCAACTCGAAATACACCAAGCACGACAAAATGAAGAATAAGTGATTTATCGAGTGAGTTGAAGAAGTTTATAGACGTTTGAAATCCTGTAGCTCTCAAACCATTTATCAGATTCCTATAAACGGATAATACCTGTGCATCATCATAGGTTCCAAATCTTTCAATTGGCGTAAAAAGGTCGGTGTAAAATTCTGTGACCTATTTCTTTGTATTGAATAGCTTGAAAGAAACTTTTGCTACTTTGCTATAATTCTACCGTTGGACTTTTCAGAAATCTTGAATATTTTCAAAATTACAGCGTAATTTATATTTCAACTAATTTGAGGATGTGACGTCTTCAAACCATAAGAGTGCAAGGCTTTTGCTTGATACCATATTGTAGACATTCATAAACTATGTTTTTCTTGAAAATTACTCTGTTTCCTCGAAAAGTTTAGAAATTAGGATGTTTTTTAAGTTTTTTTCAAAATTTTTCAAAAATTCTTAAAAAAGAAGAACGACCCTTTCATTCTGAAAGTATTGACGATTTCTGAAAAATCCAATGGTAGAGTTATAGCATAGTAGCAAAAGTTTCTTTCAAGCCATTCCATTCAGAGAAAAAGGACACATAATTTTACACCGATCTTTTTAAAGATTTGGAACCTATGCTGCTGTGAATCTAGCATATCATCTTAGATAAGAACATTTACTTTGTCGAAATTGATCGTATGGGTCTCAAATTACAAACAATTTTATAAAAATGGTTCATCTCAAAATCCTTCAAAATGGGCCTAAAATCCCTGATCAAATTAGCTGCAATCCAGTCTCATGACTATCAAACATAGACAAAAAAGGCTGAAGGACAGTCCTAAGTGAATACAATTATGCGGCAGCCTCTTTGTATACCTTTGAGCGACAAGATAGACGACGGATAGCATTTGATTATGATAGCTGTGAGGCTAAATTGCTGGCAAATTTGATCAAGAATCTTAGGCCTGTTTTAAAGGATTTTGAGATGAAGCATCTTAATAAAATCGCTTGTAATATGAGAACGAGAGGAACGATTTTGACAAATTAAATTTTCTTATCTAAGTTTCTATGTTAGCTACACAAGCATTATCAGTTTATAAGAATTTGATAAATGGTTTGAGAGCTACAGGCGTTCAAACCTCAATCAATTTTTTGCCTCACCGGGTATTGTTATGTATTTCCTTACATGGTCTAGCCAAAACGAACTTAAAGCAACACACAAAAACAACACGTCAGCTTTGCGAAAGCACTCAACTTAAACTAATAAGAAAAGAACAGTCGTAAACAACTTAAAAAACCAAGCAGTCTATAGTTCCCTTGGGATTCAATTCTATTCAAATATGTTATATCAACACAATAACTATCTCAGGCATACAGCAGAAGAATTGTTTCACCACCTACCATGATAAACTTTGGATAACTGATAAAGTTGGACAGCTTTCGCAACCCATGGTGGATGTGCTATGAGTCCTTTTTCTTCTACGACCTTTGTGAAAGCAGTTTCTATTTCTTGCTCATCATTGCTCATCATTGGCGTTGACCGATCTGTGGCACGAGCAAATACATCTCTTACGACTGATGAAAATACAACTTGCTCCTAAAATGGAACAAAGCTGATTATGTACAAAACAACAAAATCATTCAACGCCTGCAGGATGTCACAATGTAAAAAAATTACCTGGTGGCCCAAAAAAACTTCACAACCGAGATTGCGCCCCCGGGGGGGGGGTACTTAGTATATTTTACTGACGGGATGTGCACTCCTTTCCGGGTATCGTTTTCGCCTCTTTTTTCTATAACCGGGTATCGAAAGAAGGCAATTTTTCCAAAGCCGGTTGTAAAAAGGCGTATTTCGTGTATTTTTTACGTTTTGGAGTATACTTTTCGCCGTTTTTTTCTAAAGCCGGGCATCATTTGGAGGGGAAAATTCTAGAGCCGGGTCAAAAAATTATTTCTTGGATTGCACACCCCCGTACTAATGAAAGTCAAGCACCCCCCCCGAGATTGCGCCTTGCTTCCTAAAACCAAACGTTATCAAGAAGAAATTTGTATCAGTCTTTAGTTGAAAGGCCCTGCTATATTTTGAGATGTTGTTTGCTCAATTTAAGCAAGGACTACTATCCACAAATGTGGTTTCAAAAATATGCTGATTCTTTCATGGTTAAAAATATGCTGATTCTACCTACCTCAGTCAATTTTTTGGAAATTTAACCCTAAAGCTGAATTCCAAATTGGCTTGGGAAAGCGAATCAGTCAGTCAGTCAGTTATTTGTTTGTTTTAACCCTATTCTAACCGGGTAAATTTTTATCGATTTTCTACCGGGGGGGGGGCGTTTTTCGCCCCCCCCTAATTATCTCCGCCACTATAACAGCTATGATAATGAGACTTGCACTGTATAATAATTGAACAATGGAGAATTCAAAAATAGCATTAATTAGTTTGTAGTCACGTGACTGGTTGCTAGGCAACCAAAAACAATGCAAATTTTGACAAAATCGAGCTATTAGCATAAAAAGGTCTATTTTTACTAAATAACTGGGTAAAATCACCATAAAACTATCCAAATACCTGCTTGATATCCTTACTTTGCAATTTCATGTAGTTTTATATCAATATTTTTGGTTTCTAAGTAATTAACTAATTAATTATGGACAATAAGATTCAATGCAAAATTGTTAGCGCAATAATGATGCTTAAACACCATCAATTTCGCATTTACTTGGTGAAATCAGACGTCTTCATCAATATTTGAAATCATTCCATGATTTTTCAATCAAAAATTACTAATTAATTAGAAATATGACGTCATAAAGATTGATGACGTCATACAATTTAAAAATTGCTGATGTCAGCAAATATAGATAAATTATATATCAAATGAAAGTACTCATCGAGACAAATTGAATGGTATATATATTAATGAGATTTGAGAAGAATTAACTAAATTAGAGCCGTTTTAGTGATTTTCTTTGTGACCTGTCTCCAAATAAGGGCATCTGGTGGTCACGTGGTTAAACAA
>REGM01000190.1:66176-132780 GCA_004194415.1 Aurelia aurita | reverse complement strand
ATAGTGTATACCATACCGTACTTCTGAACAAGTCAACCTGTTTAAATATTAGTGATTATTATTATTATTATTATTATTATTATTATTACTACTGGGAAAATATAACTTTAGAAACTATTTATTTTAATAAAGGAAATTCTTAGCATATTTTTACTTTATTTTCACTTGTTTCCTGTGTCATAATACTCAGGGCCTGTTCATATGGAGGCGAGCCAGCCCGCCTACCGGGCTGGCTCGGTAGGCGAGACGCTTTTCACCTTCTGTTCATATGGAGAAATTCCAGCCCGCTTGCCGAGACAGAAATTCGACACGTGTCAAAATTGGACACGTGCCCATTGTCTACCAATTGTCTAAAATAGGAGCGCATGAGCAGTAAAGACCTTTTCCTCTCGGTAGGCGGGCTGGCTCGCCTCCGTGTGTTCATATGGGAAAATTTCCATCCCGCTAGGCGGGATCCCGGCAGTACTCTAGTGAGATCTCGCCTAGCGGGCCAGCCCGCCTGCTCATATGAACAGAAGACAAACTTTTAGTGGGAAATAGGGATAAGGTGAGATCTCGGCAAAAAGCTCCAGCCCGGTAAGCGGGCTGGCTCGCCTCCATATGAACAGGCCCTCAGAAGGAGCTTGAGTAATGTCTAAACATTGGAAAGGCTTCAAAAACTATGTTTCAGAATGCTCACGAGAGCATGGTAGTAAACACGAAGATTGTTATGGAGCCTTTAAGAAACTCGTAAGAAACTCTTAGTACTGACAATACGAAAATATTAAGAAATTTTCAGTACTGGCTAAAATTCTTAGTTTCTTGTAAAAAAAATACGTGTACTGAAAGTTTCTTAAAATTATAAGATTTTGAGTACTCAGGGTTTCTTACGAGTTTCTTACCAACCTTACTACATGTGCCCTCGTGAACATTTCAAAACAAAGTTTTTGAAGCCTCTCCTATGTTTAGAGATTACTCAAGTACCTGCCGAGTAATATGATACAGGAAACAAGTGAAAATAAAGTAAAATATGCCAAGGATTTCCTTGACTAAAATGAATAGTTTCTTAATTTTTTTCCAGTACTGGAGTTTCTTAAGTTTTTGGCGATCTGAGAGTTGAGTTTCTTATAAGCAATTTCTTATAAAAAAATACCTGTATTAACAGAAATCGCACTAAAACAAAAAATTCTAGACATTTATCAATACAGTACGCAGAACAGTGTCAAAACAGTTTTGAGTGACCTTGTGGAAGATCAAAGCTGCAAACTACAGAAGTTATGCATCCTTTTTAATCCAGGTAGGACGGTTTCTTAATTTTTGAAAAATTGAGCCTACAGCCTACATTTCTTATTGGCGATTTCTTGTAAAAAATACATGGAGAAGTTACTGAACTTCGCAATGTTAAAGGTATGCATACAGGTATTTTTTATAAGAAACTTAGATTGTGAGCCAGTACCGAGAGTTTCTTAAAATTATCAGATTTTGAGTACTCGGGGTTTCTTACGAGTTTCTTAAAGGCTCCATTACTTAGGTATTATTTACTACCTGCTGTGCCCCCCTGAACATTTCAAAACAAAGTTTTTTTAACTGAAGACTATCCAAAATCCAATGTTTTGACATTACTCAAGTACAGGTAAAAATTAAGTAAAAATATGCAAAGGATTTCCTTGACTAAAATCAATAGTTTCCTAACTAGATTTCCACAGTACTGGAGTTTCTTATTTCTTTGGCGATCTGGTGAGAGTTGAGTTTCTTACAAGCGGTTTCTTATAAAAAAAATACGTGTACTTGTAAAAATATATGACTTTGTCCCCGGCAAGAGGAAACAGATTCTAAGATTTGCAAAATAAATATTTAGATGTTTAAACATTATTCAATTCAAAATTTTTATCAGTTTGAAATCCATGAAAGAATTAGTTTTGATTAGAATTTTAAAAGCTAAAAGAAAAAAAATTAAGCGCCCAACGTGGGGCTCGAACCCACGACCCTGAGATTAAGAGTCTCATGCTCTACCGACTGAGCTAGCCGGGCTGGTATTATTTGAGATGCGCTTTCAATGCTATTGTATGCTCGTGAAAGAGTCTTGCTTCTAGGCATAAAATAACTGAGTTCAACAGTTAAAAAACTTACAGTTGGTTCAAGCAAATATCTGCTATGATTTTGATCTTCCCTGCAAGCATTTTGTATGCTTTGAATCCTTGTGCAGCGAAATGCGTCCGGATGATTATTACAGTGTCCGGTTTGACCATATTCACTGTTCTGAAAAGGCTCGATGTTGAGAGGGGCAGTCTGTATTCGTCGCAAGACTTTGTAGCGCTGGTGAAAATTGCCATGGATGGTTTAACAGTAATCTAAAAATAGAAAAAAAGTAACAGGAGGTTTATGTCTTCGCAGAAGTCAATTTTTCGTAAGAATATTCAATTCAATTCAATTCAACTTTTTTCATAGAATACAGGGCTAAATGCTATCACAGGTATATATAAAAGATCTGTAT
Source organism: Aurelia aurita (assembly GCA_004194415.1). Lineage (NCBI taxonomy): Eukaryota > Metazoa > Cnidaria > Scyphozoa > Semaeostomeae > Ulmaridae > Aurelia > Aurelia aurita. The sequence goes on along the minus strand of REGM01000190.1, from coordinate 130,307 downwards.
CCTATACGACCAAAGTAAAGCATAGCTTATCTAGCTTTGGCCGTTAAAATAAAATGTTGTAAAAAATAAAAATAAATATGAGTATATATCAAATATTACAGCATTGTTGAAATAGAGGTACATAGATGAGGAATCAATTGTTCATACAATGATAATTCTGATGTAAAGCTTTTATGATTGTTGGTATTTCGCTATTTTTAACGCTTTATAGCTTGTAGTAAACTGTTTTATTTTTGTTATGTTTTTTATCGATTTGGGCAGATTGTTCCATAATCGTGCACCCTTGTTTCTAAAAGTCTTATCCTGCCAGATTTTACGCGATTTATATATTCTATAATCTATCGCTTGCCTTGTGGCATATTTGTGTAATCCTTGATTTGTTATAAAATAATTTTGAAATACATCAGGCAGTTGATCTTTATTATAGTGGACGCGATGCATTAATTTGAGGATGTTTGTTTCATAGAGGTCTGCTATTTTTAGGATCTTTAGGTCTCCATGAAGTAGGTTAGTGGAGAACATATGGTTTTTAAAGTTCATGATTTTAAGTATTCGGTTTTGCAATATCTGCAATTCCTTCAGATACTTATGTGCTGCTGAGCCATATATTTCTAAACCATAGTTAATCTTAGACAATACTAAAGAATCAAATAGAGTGGTTGGACAATCTTTAGGTACAAAATGTCTAAGCTTTGAAAACAGAGATGTAAATTTAACAATTTCACTTTTAATCTTCTCTATATGTTTACTCCAAGTTAGTTTAGAATCTATTTTAAGTCCAAGGTACTTGATATCTGAAGCTTCTTTTATATCACCACCCATAGTTATTTTCAAATTATGATCATTTCTCTCATTTCTATTTGGACTGAAAGTACAATAATTGGTTTTCTCCGGATTAACTTTTAGTTTATTTCCATTAAACCATTCATATAATTTACTTAATTCTTCATTGATAGAAGTCGTTAAATTGTTTATATCTGAATCGAAACTAAAGATGTTTGTATCATCAGCAAATAGGCGTGGTTTAAGGTTTAGTGCCATGGCCACGTCATTAACATATAGTGTAAACAGAATTGGTCCAAGCACAGACCCTTGTGGAACACCTTTAGTTATTTGACCGTAAGTTTTCGAGATAACTTGAGAACCATTTATTCACAACACCTCTGAAGCCATAATGATCTAGTTTGGAAAGGAGGATAGAATGGTCGATCGTATCAAATGCTTTCGAGAGATCGAGAAAGACTCCTACACAGAACTTATTTTCGTCGAGGTTGGAATAAATTTGATCAGTGAGCTCTAAAAGTGCATGCAGAGTAGAGTGGTTTCCGCGAAAACCAAATTGCAGCTCATAAAGTATCTTATATTTTTTAATAAAGGACAGGATTCTTTTTGCCATTAGCTTCTCCAAGATTTTTTCAAAGCATGATAGCAAAGAGATTGGCCTGTAGTTTTCAGGTAGGGAGGTTTCACCTTTTTTGAAGATTGGTATGACTTTAGCAATCTTCCAAATATTTGGTACAACACCAGAACTAAGGGAGATATTGTACAAATGAGTAAGCGGTCTCACTAAGATTTCATATGCGGCTTTTATGATCGAGGGCTCTATGCCATCATGCCCAGGAGATTTTTTTAGCTTGAGATTTTGAATTTCTTGTAAAACCTCGTGTTCTTGTACTTGTTTTAGAAAGAAAGTATTTGGGTTTGGATGCTGCAAAAACGACCAAGAGTCAGTTTTGGTTGCATCGATCTTATCTGCGATTTTTTCACCAACACTGCAAAAATGTTTATTCAATGCATTGGCAATGTCAGTATCATTTTCGTGACATTTATTGTCGAGGAAGATACGCTTGATTTCACTGGTTTTCTTGTTAGATTTTGGGTTGATCATTTTCCCTAAAACTCTCCACAGCTTTGTGATCCTTGTGGTTTTGTTATTAAATATTTCAGTATAAGTTAAATATTTCAGTATAAACTGAACTGCGGTCATGATTTTAATCTTAGCAGTTTCTTAGAAGGTTCCTCCAAACCACGTTGTATTTATCGGTGGGTGATCTCCTGTGCCTTCATGAACATTTCATAGCCAACCATGGACGTTAAGAAACGCGGTAGTTATTCCTACAAATTTATTTCCGCCCTGTGTCCCAATGCTCATTCCTCCCTGTGTCCCTATGCCCGTGAAGCTTGTTGTTGTTGTGTCTGGTTTTTCTTGTTTCCCTGTGTTCTGATTTGAGCGACTGTGAACTGAACTCTAACTCTTTCTCTTTCTCTTCCCCTGACGCAACAACAACAACCTTCAACTTTTAAAGGTAGCCCGGTTTCTTTAGCCTGCGTGCAGACTTTCAATTTTCGTGAGAGTCTGCACGCAGGCTAGGTTTCATAAAATTGACCTACAGTTTCTTATAAGGGGATTCTTATAAAAAAGAAATACGTGTAAAGGAAAGAAAATCCAAGAATTTAGACTCTGGTTTTTAAGGAGTCGGTTGTATTGTTCGGGGGTATTGTTCTCCAAAATACCAGCAAATCACGTAACGAAAAACACCAAGCGTAAGTTACCTGTTGTGAGTCCAACAATAAACACGTGCTCTGCTTGCTTCTCAAAGCATTTAGAATATGTTGAATATAGAAACTGATCACTGAAAGGGTCTCGCTAGAAGTTTGCTGCAATTCATCGAAAAGGCACCATGAAGCCTCTTGCGCAATGCCAGTGAAAATCCTCCCAAGAGAGGTCGCATTCAACTCCTTCAAACAGCTTATAGAGATCATGAACCTGCCAAGCATATGAGACAATCCTTTGACAGTTTGTGTCTTGCCAGTTGATGCTGGACCGATGACACAGCCCCCGAAATTGTTCGCTACAGCTTGAGTCAGTGACAAGAAGCATCGTTCTGTCAAGGGGGTAAGCATCACAGGAAAATTGCAGCTCCGGAATTCGTGACCATAGTCGAATTTGGTGTCGAGCACATGAAGGGCAATTGTTGCTGAAAGTAAAACATGAATACAATTAAGGAAACAAAAAGTGCAATGGGTAAGTACAATAGAACTACAAATGTAGGAACCTGTCGCACATCTGTCGCACACGTTATTGGCTATTGCAAAACAAAGAAACTTTTGTTCTCGTGTTTTTCTTATTGCAATGAAAATTCAGCCTCGTGCTGACATCTAGTCATAAGCGCTGTTTTTTTTCTGTTTTGTCTTCTTTCAACCAATTATATGCGTGACAGATGTCCTTCAAAACTCAGTGCACAGCCTACAGGTTGATAACAAAATGCACACCTTTTGGGAAATCATGAAAATTTGATTATATTACCAATCATGACAATTTCGTTATGTACATTTGTGTCAGGACCAAATTGACTTTAGACATATTGATTGCACAGTATTGCTTTTAGAAGCTACCAGGTTTTGAAGCATACTCCGAAATCACAGAATGATCAATAGCTGTACTACCACTTATATTGGTTTCTTAGGTCCTTGATGAAGCTCTTATATCATGTAGGACTCGATTTTTCATGTGAAATCGCGAATCATGGAATTATGGCTAAAAATGCGATGTTTTGTAAGATATGATTGCTCAAAATAAGGGTTTTCGTGATATAATTTCATTGTCTATTCACCGGGAGAATCAGGTATTGATCACCTGTTAACTTCGTTTTGGTCCTTCACACAAATACATAAAACAGAACATTTTAAAGGTCGGCAACATAATAAATTTTGGTGATTCTCCAAATGGTGCAAGTTTTTTTCTGACTCACCCGGTATANTACAAACCATGGCATTTTAGCCAGGAATTTATAATTTGCGATTTCATATGAAAAAGTTTTGGGTTCTACAAGACATCAGAGTTTTTTTTCTTTCTATATTGCTACCTAGCATCCGAAGGTAGTTTTTAGGACACTGAGAAGCTAAGCTTATCGAGAAATGTCCTGGTCCTTCCTCTCGATGTGACCACACCTCGCGATTCCTTTAGCCTGAAATTACAGAGAGTTGGCGACTCTCCTCACTCTACGTAGCAGGTTCGACAGGGCGGGGACTCGAAACACCAACCCTCAGGTTGGTAGTCAAGCGCGCTACTGTTGAGCCATCCCCGCTTACATCAGAGTTTCATCAACGACATAAAAGACAAACCATCTGGTTTTGTGGCATTAAAATTAAATTTGATAATTATTCTTGTGATTTCGAGTATGCAGTGATCGTCTAATACCAGGGGTATAAGAAAAAACGGGCCACTTAAAACATGCCCCTGTGGTGATGCATAATATCTAAGAAGCTTATGATTAAGATTTTTAAAATCTAGAAGCGTTAACTTAAATTTTCAGACCATTTGAATAAAACTTTGCATCTCGGAAGCGGGGAAATTGTTCAAAATCACTTAAATCCGCAGAATAGATGAGGCCAGATGCCCTGCACAAGCATCCAAAACGTTGAAAAATATTTCAGTTTCTTTTGGACTAAAAATTCATTTGTTCGAAGAAGGACATTACGAATGATCCATCTAAAACTTTCTTGCCATATTTTAGCCAAAAGAACAGCCAAAATCAATAGAATTTTGCTTGATACAGTCCATATAACTGAAGGCCTCAAATAATGGCTAGTTAGTATCACTAGAAAATCATCTGTTAGTGATGAAAACCGTTTACCTTGAAATATTTCTATTCCAAAACTCAATTTCCCAAAAAAATTCAACAAAAGAAAACAGTATAGCCTGGTTCATACTAAGTCGCGTTGAAGTCGCTGGAGTCGTTGAGGTCGCTGGAACAAACGTCCCAAAAGGTCGCTGGAACAAACGTCCCAAAAGATCCAATGGACTGAATGTGAACGGCGAAAATAAGCTCCCCAATGACCCTGATGACATCAACGACTGAGGTTTTGACGTTCACATTCAGTCTGGTGGGTCTTTTGGGTCGTTCGTCTCAACGACCCCAGCGACTCCAGCGACTGCAACGACCTAATATGAACAAGGTTTAAATACTTCCTACAAAACACTTTAGAATTGATGAAAAATCGAAAAAAACACAATCGTCTGTCACCGCTGCCTCGAGAAATTCAACCTTTGCTTCGTAATATCCTCCAATTCAAAGCAAGCAGCTCCATAAAACGGGTATTGAACTTTCAGTTAGGGGTAATATGACTACAAAAATACTAATTATTGAATTCTGAGTTATTAGGCGCCTTTTCAAGAAAATGTCAAAAGTAGCCTGTTTTTCTGTGTGTAGAACTAGCAAAATCCAATCGACTAATAACGGAATATCTGGGTCAATCTTCAAATGGTAGGAACAATTTGAAAACTCACCGCTTCACATTCCTTTGTCCAAATATGCATAAGATTCATCAGACTGACTTGGGCGGGGTACTTAGGGAAAAGAAAAATTCAATAAAAATTTGAGCTAGATTATAAAAAAATGACAGCAGTAAAAACCGCGCATATGAGAACCACAACTTTTAGAACCCTTGGGCTAAATTTTTGGAGGAAATTTTCTGAATTTTGAAAAACTGCATTAGAACTGGAAAGAAACATATTTCATCGTGTTAAGTACACAAAGTATGTAATTTACATGGTTTTTGTATAGTAATATACCCTTTAAAATGCATTATTTTAAGATTTTGAACGCCAGAATTAAGAACCTATGCTAGGTGAAGTTAAACAAATGGTGGCTCTTATATGCGGGTTCTTATTGTATATCTTGTCCAGGAAAGTGCTAGATCGTTTCTACTTAGCTTGAGAGCATCACTATATAATAACGAAATCTACATCATCTCTAGGCTCGAGGCATACAAACGAGTGAACTGACACAAACAATGTGCTTGCATGCGTATTGCACAATATTTCATTAAAAACAAACAAATACAGTGTAACTAATTGCACTATGAACAGACTCTTGTACAAAAGAGAGATGACGGACTTCATAATTCAAATAAAATTTTAGTATTATCTCTGAAAAATTAGCCATGTTATCTTCAATCAATAGTCCCTTAAGGCCGATCTCCATTTGAGCGATTCTGAGTGCCCGGACGCTGCGACCAGAATTTAGACAATAGACTGACACCTTGTAACGCCCATGTAACGTCCCAATCTATTGTCTAAACTCTGATCGTAGCGTCCGCGCGCTCAGAATCGCTCAAGTGGAGATCGGCCTTTACAAGTGCCACCGTACGGACAAAGCAATTTAATTTTCATAAATTTAAAGGGAATAGACATAACTATAATGAGTGGTCGCTATAAATAGGCTACGAAAACGCCCAAGCACCCATTGTTTCTTCAGCTACACAATGAAACGGCACGTGCCAACAGTACCAAATACAATAGACTATATTTTTAACTTGGCCCGGGCCAGCTTTTAACTATGTCGATTCCCTTTAAAATTAAAGCTAAAAGATTACCTTCAAGGTCCACTCTTCAATCAGCATGCCATTTATGATATCATTACGGCATTCCTGCATCAATTTCTCGAGCGTGATCGTAACTTGGTCTAGTAACAGTCCCAACCATGATTCCACCCCATTCTCAAGAATAACCTGANAGTTTCATCAACGACATAAAAGACAAACCATCTGGTTTTGTGGCATTAAAATAAAATTTGACAATTATTCTTGTGATTTCGAGTATGCAGTGATCGTCTAATACCAGGGGTATAAGAAAAAACGGGCCACTTAAAACATGCCCCTGTGGTGATGCATAATATCGAAGAAGCTTATGATTAAGATTTTTAAAATCTAGAAGCGTTAACTTAAATTTTCAAACCATTTGAATAAAACTTTGCATCTCGGAAGCGGGGAAATTGTTCAAAATCCCTTAAATCCGCAGAATAGATGAGGCCAGATGCCCTGCACAAGCATCCAAAACGTTGAAAACTATTTCAGTTTCTTTTGGACTAAAAATTCATTTGTTCGAAGAAGGACATTACGAATGATCCATCTAAAACTTTCTTGCCATATTTTAGCCAAAAGAACAGCCAAAATCAATAGAATTTTGCTTGATACAGTCCATATGACTGAAGGCCTCAAATAATGGCTAGTTAGTATCACTAGAAAATCATCTGTTAGTGATGAAAACTGTTTACCTTGTAATATTTCTATTTGTGATTTAGCAATGAAGAAAGTATCTCAGTCCATTCCAAAACTAAATTTCCCAAAAAAATTCAACAAAAGAAAACAGTATAGCCTGGTTCATACTAAGTCGCGTTGAAGTCGCTGGAGTCGTTGAGGTCGCTGGAACAAACGTCCCAAAAGATCCAATGGACTGAATGTGAACGGCGAAAATAAGCTCCCCAATGACCCTGACGACATCAACGACTGAGGTTTTGACGTTCACATTCAGTCTAGTGGGTCTTTTGGGTCGTTCGTCTCAACGACCCCCGCGACTCCAGCGACTGCAACGACCTAAAACGAACAAGGTTTAAATACTTCCTACAAAACACTTTAGAATTGATGAAAAATCGAAAAAAACACAATCGTCTGTCACCACTGCCTCGAGAAATTCAACCTTTGCTTCGTAATATCCTCCAATTCAAAGCAAGCAGCTTCATAAAACGGGTATTGAACTTTCAGTCAGGGGTAATATGACTACAAAAATACTAATTATTGAATTCTGAGTTATTAGGCGCCTTTTCAAGAAAATGTCAAAAGTAGCCTGTTTTTTCTGTGTGTAGAACTAGCAAAATCCAATCGACTAATAACGGAATATCTGGGTCAATCTTCAAATGGTAGGAACAATTTGAAAACTTACCGCTTCACATTCCTTTGTCCAAATATGCATAAGATTCATCAGACTGACTTGGGCGGGGTACTTAGGGAAAAGAAAAATTCAATAAAAATTTGAGCTAGATTATAAAAAATTGACAGCAGTAAAAACCGCGCATATGAGAACCACATTAGCCATTAGACATTAGCCACATATAGCCATTAGCCATTAACCGCATATGAGAACCACATCAGCCATTAGGCTGAAGGGTCTCCCTCCTTAATAAATTGAAATATGAAAATATGAAATACAACTTTTAGAACCTTTGGGCTAAATTTTTGGAGGAAATTTTCTGAATTTTGAAAAACTGCATTAGAACTGGAAAGAAACATATTTCATCGTGTTAAGTACACAAAGTATGTAATTTACATGGTTTTTGTATAGTAATATACCCTTTAAAATGCATTATTTTAAGATTTTGAACGCCAGAATTAAGAACCTATGCTAGGTGAAGTTAAACAAATGGTGGCTCTAATATGCGGGTTCTTATTGTATATCTTGTCCAGGAAAGTGCTAGATCGTTTCTACTTAGCTTGAGAGCATCACTATATAATAACGAAATCTACATCATCTCTAGGTTCGAGGCATACAAACGAGTGAACTGACACAAACAATGTGCTTGCATGCGTGTTGCACAATATTTCATTAAAAACAAACAAATACAGTGTAACTAATTGCACTATGAACAGACTCTTGTACAAAAGAGAGATGACGGACTTCATAATTCAAATAAAATTTTAGTATTATCTCTGAAAAATTAGCCATGTTATCTTCAATCAATAGTCCCTTACAAGTGCCACCGTACGGACAAAGCAATTTAATTTTCATAAATTTAAAGGGAATAGACATAACTATAATGAGTGGTCGCTATAAATAGGCTACGAAAACGCCCACGCACCCATTGTTTCTTCAGCTACACAATGAAACGGCACGTGCCAACAGTATTCAAATACAATAGACTATATTTTTAACTTGGCCCGGGCCAGCTTTTAACTATGTCGATTCCCTTTAAAATTAAAGCTAAAAGATTACCTTCAAGGTCCACTCTTCAATCAGCATGCCATTTATGATATCATTACGGCATTCCTGCATCAATTTCTCGAGCGTAATCGTAACTTGGTCTAGTAACAGTCCCAACCATGATTCCACCCCATTCTCAAGAATAACNTAGACATAACTATAATGAGTGGTCGCTATAAATAGGCTACGAAAACGCCCACGCACCCATTGTTTCTTCAGCTACACAATGAAACGGCACGTGCCAACAGTATCAAATACAATAGACTATATTTTTAACTTGGCCCGGGCCAGCTTTTAACTATGTCGATTCCCTTTAAAATTAAAGCTAAAAGATTACCTTCAAGGTCCACTCTTCAATCAGCATGCCATTTATGATATCATTACGGCATTCCTGCATCAATTTCTCGAGCGTAATCGTAACTTGGTCTAGTAACAGTCCCAACCATGATTCCACCCCATTCTCAAGAATAACCTGGCAACAAATTTAGAAGTGTATGAAATAAAAGTTACAAACAAATTTATAAAGCTAAATGTTATGAAAAAACAAGATGCAATTTTATCGAATTGCTCCCTAAGAGCCGTCGTAAATAATCATACAAAAGATCCTTCCAAAATGTACACAATCATTTTAACTATTCGTTTTTCATCGAAAGGTTTAAATGGTCCTGCTACCGGGTGACTAGACTTTCCTCAAGTCAATTTCTTGAAGTCCATCTGACCGATCCCTTTTCCACAGTTTTTACAGAATGTTGGGATGGCGGATCCGGGAACTATGGAAAAGGATACGGTCAGACGGACTTCAGGAAATAGACTTGGGCAAGTCTACCGGATGACCCAATAAAAGATTTGAAACTATTTGAAAAATTACCAAGGGAGAAAATAAGAGCCGTTTTGTGCAACTTTTTGCAATTTTCCTATAGAAAACTATAGACATTTTCTGAAGATTTACCCAAAAATAAGATGGTGTCGTGTTTTCAACGCCGTTGTGACGTCATGCCGTCTATATGAATCCTACCGTTTCGTCCAGTATGAACGCAAAAGCGTCTCCAAACAGAACCACTTTATTCAACGATATCGTATCGTCGCAGAACAGGCCTCGTTCACACGAGAACGATATCGTACTGTTCCATTCAGTATAGTTCCAAAATATGATACGGAAAAAAGGTACATAATTGTGTACCCGTGTGAACTAGGCCTTAGTTTAATTTTCAGGATATATTGAAATAAATATTACCTCTGAATCAAGGAGAACAGACTCTCCAATCGCATCTGAAACTGCAATCATCTTCAACTGTGGCAATTCATTTCTCCATTCTTCTATATTCGTTGAATGATCTGACAGGTTTATTTGCGATGATTTGATATCAGCAAGTGCTCTTGACTTTCTTTGAATGTGTTTGTCTTCGTGCATACCAAAGGGCGTACCAGGCTTTGGAGAAAAGTTGCGTTCTGATTTCGTCTTGCGGTCTATCTCCTGAAAAGTTGATTCATTTTTATTTTTATATTCTTTAAACACGGTAACCCCGTCAGCTAAGGCTGCTTTTCAGGGGGCCGTGATGGCAAGCATAGGAATCAAATCATTAAACAACATTGCAAAATCGGTTGATGCATCTTTCGTTTTATTTAATGGCTTGAAAGGAACTTCAGGTGCTTTGCTATAAGTGTTCATTAGCAACAGTTGATAGCTTGATTATTTTCAAAATTACAACGTATTCTGTGTTTCAAACAGTTTTCCAGTTGTGACGTCATCAAATTGCTAAATCGTGAACCAGAAAAGCTGCAGATTTCTGCTTACCACCATAGTATAGACCCTCATAAACTATGTTTTTCTTGAAGATTGTACCGTTTTTCCCCCATTAATTTAGGATTTACAACGATTTTAATTTATTTCAAAGCTTCTCGTGAAATTTTTTCAATGAAAAGAAAAACAAAATAATTCTGAAAATAATCAAGATATCAAAGATCGCCAATGAAGACTTATAAGGCAGTGCCTGAAGTTCCTTTCGAGTCATTAAATCAAACGAAAGACGCATCAACCAAACTCTCCTTCGCAGAGGCTGTATTACCGGAGGATCGCGCTGCGCGCTCTTTGCTCCTTCGGAGCTTCACGTTCTGCTCGTTTGCAAACAACAGCCTCTGCGACGGAGAGTGCATCAACCAATCGTGCAATGTTTTTTAAAGATTTGATTCCTATGCTTTGATGGATGGTAAATTTTAAGAAATGGGACTCTGGGATTGTGTGTGCATGTGTGTCATTTTATTTTAAACCGAACTAATTTTAGCTATTAATGCATAACTAACATAATTCGGTTAGTTACAAATATACAAATAAATATTTTCTTAAAGGAATTTTAATATGATTTTACATCTAAATCATGTTCGAAGGCCATCAAATATATTTACAGGCGGCCCTATATCATTGTTTCATTAGTCGTTTGAATTGGGTCAGATTTTCGGCTGATTTTATTTCACCTGGAAAATGATTCCAAATCTGTGGTCCAAAAGATCTAAGACTGTTTGAATCAAAAGGTAATCAAGAGGAACGCTAAATTTCAAAGTCAAGTCAAGAATGAGACGATTCTTTAAAGAATAAGCGCTGGCTTTCTATCGGGTGACTCAGAAAAACGTTTAGAAGTTTGAAAGCCTGCAGCTCTCAAACCATTTATCAGACATCTATAAACTGATAATACCTGTATAGCTAATATATCAACTTAGATAAGAAAATTTAGTTTGTCAAAATCGGTCTTATCGTTCTCAAATTACAAGCGATTTGATAAAAATCCTTCATCTGAAGATCCTTCAAAACAGGCCTAAAATCCTTGATCAAATCGCCTTTATTTCTTTTAAAGAAACTAAATTTTCTTATCTAGGTTGATATGTTAGCTACACAGGTATCATCAGTTTATAGGAATCTGATAAATGGCTTGAGAGCTACAGGCTTTTAAACGTCTAAACCTATTTCTGACTCACCCGGTATGATAATTGTTGCCTGCGAAGCATTCTAGGAGCTGTGAAGGAAAGGTTAACATTACTTAAGAGCAACTTACGATAACTAAAGAGACACGTTTCTTTTGTTGTCTGCTCGGTCTTTCTTCTTTTGCCATCACTTCGATGTTCCGAATCCCATTGAAGATTGATCTGAAAATATGACCATAATGAAATATTCACACTCTAAGACAAGTCCTAATCTTTCTACCGAGTGATACCAAAAAAGCTTCACGAGCTATATCATCACTGGCTTCCTGAAATCAAAAGTTATTGAGACATGCTTTGTTGAAAGGCTTAGTTGAAAGTTTTGAAAAGATACTACTTGAAGAGACGTTGTCACCCAGGCTCCTTTGCAGGCACGCTGCAACTTCAGACCGTCTGAAAATCAATATTGGCCTAAGCAGACAATATGGATCCACACTGCAGTAGTTGAACTGATAGAAAAGTCAATTAAAGTCGAGCTTTTCTTCACATTTTCCGCTTAGGCTAAATTTTATTTTCAGACAGTATAAAATTGCAGCGTGCCCGTAAAGGACCCTGGGTGACAATGGCTCTAAGGCTGGTTCCCACTGCGCGATGAACTATCATCGCTTTCCTCATCGCCAATTTTTCAAATGCGATGAAAGTTCTTGCACTCGGAACGACATTCGACTGCAAAACCTGATTTGTATGACAAGTGCGAATGAGGCATTACAGTCAAAGGTCGTTTCCCGTGCAAGATGAACTTGGATCGCATTTGAAAAATTGGCGACAAGGTAAGCGATGATAGTTCATCGTGCAGAGGGAACCAGCCTTAAGTTGAAAGGCTTGGCTATCTTTGAGATGCTGCAAGGCAACTTTAAGCTACGATTACCTTCTGAAATACCGGGTTCAAAGAAAATATTAAATCATACATTTCTCATTTAGAGTGAAATAAACACCATCTTCTCTAGCCAACGTTTTGTAAACATTTAACAAAGGGGTAGATTTGATCTCCTCTATGTAAATCTATTGTTTTTAAAAATACTGATCTTTACTCCCTTTCAAAATGTATTTCATTCAGGCAAATAAAAGTATACCAAATCGTGCTCGAGTGTTTTAACAAAATTACAGGAAAGGTTCAGTTACTTACGCGAGATATGGAATCACTGAATCCAGGTTATACGGCTTGCTGAGTAAATTCAACAATGCTTTATCATTGACAAAGTAGAATCGTGGAAATTCCTGCAAAGAGAATGAAATTATCAAGCCAATAGTCATTAACTGTTACATTTGTTACAATCCGTCCAGATGACAGGTCAAGTGACTTCATCAATTTGCACAAAAAATCATCAATGCTATTAAAGATAATTCTGATTCAAAGTTGGAAGATTTAAAGAGAGTTTTTTGTCTCAAAATCTCAAGAAAAATTATTGATTGCGCCCCAACGGGTGATTAGAAAAGATTTTCCTTCGCATTCTTAGCAATGCTTTCCTACTGCACAAAATTGGTTGTCGTGGTTTTTCAACTGTTAGTGTATAAGTCCTTGTTGAGAGGTGGTAGGTGGTTGTTGTTGTAGTTTTATTTCATTCATTACTTATTTTGAGTAGGTTAGAAAGATTCTAGCTATATTACAGCTAATTTGGGCCTACTATGCATGCCGCATCTAGGCATGGGACCCCTAGTTTAACGTCCCTTCCGAAGGACGGCGAAGTGAGTTGCTTGGTCAGGCATCTGGAAGGTCATCCATCCGGATTTTGACCTCACGCGACCAAGCTTAACTTTAGTTAGCTGACAGAAACGGTATAAGCCGCTCGGCCATTCACCCCACAGGTAGTTGTATAGCGAAGCAAAGTGCAAGAAGATAGTCATCTTGATAAAACAAGAAACACGACGAAGTAAATTACCTTGCGTTTCTTATTCAAATAGCCAGCGAGAGATTTGAAACAGATTTCCAGTTCTTCATAAAGGCCTTTCAGCATTTGATTCTTTGGAACATCACCTCCAACACAACACTACAAAATAAATGGTCAATTTTAACAAAGTACCATTCGCTATCAGCAAAATTAGTTACGTCATCAAAAACCGGCATCGTCATTTTCTTAGCTTAGCCTAAGAAAGGACCAACAGCGTATTCGTCCAGACGACATGTCACGTGAATTTGTCAATTGGCGTTCAAAAATGAGAGTTGGGGTAAATGAAGCCATTACAAAGCATAGCATGTTATGGGGATTTTGAAAGCGCTTCCTTTTTTTGTCGAAATTAACTAATTTCAAAAACTTGGAAGCTGGTCATACCATTTAAAAACTTTAGCACATGGATAGGCGAACGTCGAAAAGGAAGGTTGACTTTAAAGAAGCAACGAGCAACTTGCAATATATTGAGTTGGTGGTGTTGTTTACAGAATTACCGTCGAAAAGGCAAGTTTCTCACAGATTTCTTTGATTAAATTTCTGTTTTGATTTCAAGGACAGGATGTTTGTGCAAATATTTCATTGGTTTTGCTTTGACTGACAATTGCTACCTATTCTTTCACTTCTCACTATTGCGAGGGCGAACATCAAAGCTATTTTTTGGGACCTTTTGCAAATCTCCTATGGAAATAAAATGCAGCTTTACCCCCAAAGCAAGATGGTGTCATGTTTCCAGCGATCTTGAAAAACCACTGAAACTATTGGGCAAATTATTTAATCGCATAAAAGCAGAGATATATTTTACACGAAGCCAGTGCTTCTGAGACCCCATTTAAACGATGCCGGCAGTATCAGAAAACAGCATATAAAGTGTCGTATTTGTTTCCTATCTACAGGATGAGTGTATTTATTCGAAGTATTTATCGAAATCGAAATAGAAATCGAAGGATTTATTCGATTTAGATTAGTCTCTTTTAGAAGCTAGAAGTATATTCGAATTAAAACAAGATGACAAACAAAAAGCAACAAACAAAAAGTGACCCATTTCAGCCACGAAAAATCTAAAATTAATTGAACATGTTGGTATTCAATAAGATATTAACATATATTATTGCTTTGATATTTAGAGAGCAGTAGCCTTTCAAACGGCGTGCATTTATTTTGACTCACCAGTAAAAAGTTACAAATTTAACTTACCTGCATGACATTCCTGACTTCAACCGCCTTTTTCATTGTTCTCATATAGCTCCGATCTACGCGTGCAAATCTGGAGGATTCTTGCGGTAGCTCCTGTAAAATATGAAAGAAATACAACATAAGACCATGAGACACATCAAGATTCGATGAATTCAACATCTTATTTTTACAAGAATCTTTTACATGTGACACAATGCTACAAAGTTACCAAATGTCATATCAGGTGTCCCAAAAAGGTTGTATCGGTGTTTGTCGAACCGCACAATCATGAAATATGTATAAATTTTAATGAATTACCTATCATTTTAAAGCAAAAAGATTAACTTAGATGTGGAAATTATTTCTTTAAAATCGGTCGCATCCTTCAAGAGTTCTGCAAGATTTTAATTGGAAGCTTCTGAGAAGTTTAAAAAGTGGCAAATTATAATAAATTTTGTCCCGCTTTCAGATAATCATGTTCACTTTAATTTTTTTAAGCAGAAACTTGGAAAAGTATTGTCGAAATCGACAATAACGCTAAAGATGGGGCGCTCCGAAGACTCTGTTGTGTTCTGCTGCAAAGCATGCTGCTCCCTGACGACCACCTAACGATATGAAAATCTCGGTCTGCCGTTTCGATTAGCTGGCTTGAATTCGAATCGACCTTGAATTCGAATGCAACATGGTTCCAAAGGAAACCTTTCCAAAGCAGAAAAAGTAAAGTTTTGATTCGAATTGAAGTTTTAATTAAAGATTCGCGTTCGAATTACAAAAGTTTCCTACATGTTTACATTGATTTCTTGTTCCGAACTTTACAACTGCTAGCTAGTCCAAACGGCAGACCAAAATTTGTATGTCGTTAGGTGATGGTAAGGGAGCTTTTTACCAGCATACCTTGGTCGGCGCCATCTTTAGTGTTATTGTCTATTGTAGTTCTCTTTGAAGTATGTTCAAACTTAACTCCCAAGTAAAATAACCCGTAACTCTAGAGATGGCCGATTTCAATAAAATGAATGTCCACATTTAAGTTAGGCTCTTGGCTACAAAATCATTGGTGATTCATTCAAATCGGTGCATAACTCATGATAGCACATTTCTGCAAACGCCACTGATGCATCATTTTAGGACACCGGGTACAAGCATTTGTTTTATTACTTTTTAACAAGAATTAAAAGTTCGAGGCAGCAACCGAACATTTACTGACAAATTCCAAAAGGAAAAACTGATTTCTTAATTTCTAAAATTCTTCCAAACGGGAGGACATCACAGCAGCGTCGAAAACACAGCTCCATCTTGTTTTGAGGTAAAATTGCATAAAATGTATTCAGGTTTCTGTAGGAAATCTGCAAAAGGTTGCATAAAATCGCTGTAGATTGTTCATCGCTTCTTTAAAGACATCTTTCCTTTACAACGCTCGCCTAGCTATCAGCTGAAGTTCTCGAATGATTTGATCAGCTTCCAAGCTTTTAAATTTGATTTGTTTCTTTAAATAATTGAGGCACTCTGAAAAACCCACTGCGACGATATGATTTGCAATGTCTTCATTTACCCTAACTCTGATTTTTGAGCGCAAATAATAAAGTCACGTGACATGCTGTCTGGACGAATGAGAACATAGTGCACTTAAACAGGTGCTCACCTTAGACGTTGCTGAGTTGCTAAAAACCTCTTCAAGGCATTGCCAAAGTTCTTGTACAGACAACCACTAAAATAAAAATTACATGTTGTATTCATTTCAAATTTACTGATGCCATGCAACACCTAAATTATAATGAAAAAGACTCCAGTCCATCCGATTCGAGTGAATTCAGCTTACGCATCTTAAAGTAGTACGCGGATGGGTCACATGCAAAATCCAAATTTACATGTTGCGTGCCAATTCAATTAGGTACAGGAAACCGAAGCAAAGCTGAGGTGGAAACGGTCATCATGATGGCAATGGAAAAGACACAGCGGAGACAAAAAACAACAGCCATCATAGAAACTTTATTTAAATCTTCTACCATCCTACTGAACCACATACCAAGTGTCTTTAAAGCAAGAGACAATTCTTGAAAATCTTCTGCATTGCTTGCAGCTTTGGCTACGGGGCTAGGTAGACTTATTACCTGGAGGGACCTGGAGTCTCTTGTTTTCCCTGTGCTCTTTGACTTGATGATGTCGCTTCGATCAACAGAGACTCATAATATACTCTGAAAAACTTGACCATATTTAGGCCCTCACACACGGTTTCCCGTTATACCAATCAGATTGCGAGATTTGATAAAGAACAATGGTTTTCGAACTTTTGATTCGATAAACGCACTACATTAAATTTGAACGAAGTTGCTGCGGAAGCTGGCTGGAGATTTCTCTGGTAACTTTTAGTCTTAAAAACATGGAAATCGTCGTATTAAAAGATGTTTTCCATTCAGCAGGTAAAATGGGCTTTCTTCTTCGTATTTAAGATATGTAAGTTGATTAACTGTCTTCTCAACGTGATTTATATGGCATTTAATTTCTGAGGAGTGAATGTTGAACAGGGCCTATGCAGTGATTCCATCATGGTTGGATTGATGAATACACAAAATAGGGTCAGATTTTTCACTATTTTATTATGAGTCCCTGTTGAGCAAGTTAACCGCAGGGATACTAGGGACTTAGATAATCAGTCTAGGGGCTAGGCCCATTACCAACATAACCAAAAAAGAGCGGGAAAATACGTCAAAATTTAATCACGTGATCACATCACGTCTCATTTTATCGTCACAGAACAACATTGTTCTAAGGGGGAGAGGGGGAAATCGCAAAACAAGGCAAACTTAGCTGAGGTGTTCCAATTCTTTTGGCAGGCATTGTTGTTTACTTTCATGGCAATAGTGTTACTAGTAACGTGTTTAAATGATTGGAACAAGTTTAGATTAAAATAACAAATTCTTAAGAAAATTCGTACCTGGTCGAGTACTTCTCCGACCTCTTTCAGCTTGACAGCCCAACTTGCAGCTTCGTCTCTCAGTGGCGTCACGTGTTTTGATGTCAACATGACAGCCAATGAAGCTTTCGCATCCTCAGAAAGCTCTAATAATTTCTCAGTGTTCTCTTTATCAAGGCAAACGAGTCCACGGTTCTTGAATTTCTCAAAATTCAGCATCTACAACGCAAAGAAGTAATACTGCATTATAATGAGAACGACAGAATTCCGATTCATGTAGTTTTTTACATATTCCATTAAAAATTTTACAAAAACATATTACTGATTACACTAGCTACAAACTACTTTATAATACTACAAGTGCGATATCACGAGGAGCAAAAGACTATGACTACCCCATGGCCATTACATAAAAAACGTTAAACTACATACAATTACATGTAGTTATTCCTATAAAAGTGTGGCGCGGTAGACAATTTAAAATTCATGTCTCCACAGTATCAGTTGATGTCGTTTTTCTGTTTTCCTGTGTCAGCAAGATTTGATGCGACGTGGGAAGGATTCAAAGGGGGCTAATTTCAGGAAAATATCAACCCCATAACGGTATCAAAGTTGACTTTCCTTTGATGTCATAACATAAGCCTTGCAATTTTTGGAAAGATAAGAGCATTCCTGATCGTCTTACTATATAATTACCTGCTCAGTCCACTCCTCCTCGATTGCTCGGATGCGAATCTCTAAATCTAGTTCTTTCCCTGCATTTTGGACAATCTCCTCTATCTCTTCTTTGTGGCTGAGAAAAAGAAGAAATAGCATGTATATATTTCATCTAATTTCAGCTACATTTGTATCTTTACAAGGTCCTCGTATTTGGATCTATTTTACAGTTTTCTTTGGAATAGCGCTATTTGAAGAACTGATCCAGAATAAGATCTAGAATTGTCACCTATTTGAAAAGTTTTATCACAAACTTTTTGGGTCGCAGAGCTTGAAATACCATCTCAATCCTTAACTATTTATCAAATCTTGCTAAGTAAAATGTTATAGGCTTGCACCATTGCTGAAAACTTGAACGTTTTAAGAATCAAGTTTGTCAGTTTTTTGTAGAGCTCCCTTTACATGATCAAAGGAATTCACTAGCTATAAGCAGGATTTAGGTACCTTGAAATTTACTTCAGAATGAAAATTCACTTACGTGACAAGATCAGAGTCTAGAAGATGCATTAATTTGAACACATTTGCTTCCAGTTGAAACGATGTTCCGGTAACAGCCATTACTTCTAACCAGTGTCGATTGCGAATTTCCTGTTGATGTGAAAGTAAAAATCTTCAATATTGATACAATATTGATCAGTTACGAAAGGAGGAAGGACAGTTTACAAAATCAGATTAATGTGACAATTACGGTCTTGCAATGACATAATACTGGACACTAAAGAGGGATTGCAAAACGGTCTTCTGCAGAACAGTCTATAGGATCATGCCATACAACCATGAGACATGATTGTCACAAGGCATGACTGAGACCGAAATAGCCTTCCAATCTAAATAGACCTTTCAGTTATTCTACAAAAGAATCTCGACAAGCGATATTTACTGTTGTGCACATTCGAAAATTTGTCAGATTTCTACAAAATGTATAAAAATATCGTTCGCTTCAGATTCTTTTGTAGAATAGATAAAAGGTCTACTGATATCTTCCCTGCTCAGTAAAACATTTAACAAATCGCTTGGAAATGGAAACTACCCCGTATGGCAAGAAACAAGTGTGCACGTCCCTGATTTCTATTGTTGTCTTTGTTTCTTATTGGATCTAGGTGCACAAGTGCGGTGCACAAAAATGTAACTTTCCATATAATAGCACACACAAACTACCAAATAATAGCACACACAAAAATTATGAGGTTTGGGTAGGACGGTACATGGATGCTGTGGTTCGGTCACTCAAAATGTCTATGTTTGTGGGGGTGTGCTAAGGGGGGTTCCTTTCCTTTTCCATCATAAAAAAATACTTTAGCCATGTGTATGGTACATGACGGTACATGGATGCTGTGGTTCGGTCACTCAAAATTTCTATGTTTGTGGGGGTGTGCTAAGGGAGGTTCCTTTCCTTTGCCATCATAAAAAAATACTTCAGCCATGTGTATTCAACGAATAATGTTAACTGAAGAGAGGGGCACCACGCCAAATAAACGAATCAAGCAAGCACTGCATCAACACTAAATATCCTAAAGATCAATACAGATAACTTAAGTGCGTCTTGAGACTTACCCTTGAAGCAAGTTTGTTCAGCAGCGGAAAAACATCGATGTATCTTTTGATTGCATCTCTCATTTCTTTGTAAGCTGCCCAACTTCTGATTGCAGTAGGAAGTGAGGTCCTGCACTCTCTCCAATATCCATCAATCTAACAAATATCAACATAGCAAAATAATTTATTTCTAAGAAAGAAATCAAACTTTTCCGATGATTTCTTACCAAATGTTTTGTGCTACAGAACATGAAGACTGCGTAAGGAAACGAACTCTTTCCGTAGCAAATGGTCAGATAAGATCCGGAAGAGGAAACTGAAAATATAGACTTTTATTATTTTGAGGCTACCTACTTTTTTTAGACTGCCTGTATGACAACCTTGTAATCATTCCAAACGAATGTTCTTCAGACTG
Organism: Aurelia aurita; assembly: GCA_004194415.1. NCBI lineage: Eukaryota > Metazoa > Cnidaria > Scyphozoa > Semaeostomeae > Ulmaridae > Aurelia > Aurelia aurita. The sequence continues at coordinate 109,938 of REGM01000190.1, read as the reverse complement.
GGGTAAGCAGTACTTGCCTGGAGATATTTCAGATTCCTTTACCTTATCATTCGAATAAAAGATATTTTGGGTTGAAGTTTTACAACTTAGTGTCACAATTCAGATTGAAGTAAATAAATTCACGAGTTCTCACTCTACCCATAAACATCAATCTCACGACGACGAGATAAAATGATCTAAATGGTGAAACAACTAAGCCCTACCTCTTCATTTGTTCTTGTAAGATCAGCTTCGGCCCACAAATGGTCGCGAAAGCTGTGAAGAGAACATTTTCATGAAGACAAGGTACATCACATCATCCCATTCACAGGCTCGGGGAGAGGTACGGATAGTGCAAGGAAGAAATCTTTTTAGGTCTATCCTGAAGTACTTGACACTTAAATGGCAAATTTTGTTATCATTTGGTGAATAACTCAATTAGTGAATTGAATAAATAAATAAATGAAGAAATCAATGAATGAAGATCAGATTAAAGTTGACAAGAGAGAAGATCAGGCACGAAGGAATAAATTTATCAACATGTTTCGAACATTCACTTGAGCAAAAACAGATCAGTGCATGGCTCGTGATAAACGATTGCGCTAAAGATGGAGTCAGGAAACTTTTTAGCATGATCCTTTGTGTCTGAAAGAATTTCGATTGATTGGATTGGTAGACTTGTCACGGAACGCAAAGGATCATAGTAAAAATTCCCTGACGTCATCTTTAGCGCAATCGGCTATTGGAGGTTAATTCGTTACTTTTGGTTTTTAAGACTTCTAAGTTTATTTCTCTCGTAAAACGTTATTCTGCTCATCTCACCTTTGATCAAAATTGATGAACTTCTGATATAGGCCATAAAGCATCTCAAGCATTTCTAGCTCCTGGAAAATAGAAAAAGACGTGCTCCTTAGAATGCAAAAAAATATGTGCGAAGAACTGCGATCACGATAGAGCTTGTATAATTTAGTCGGAGTTCACTCCGCCAATTGGAATTTCATCGCGATGGAATGTCATGTTGGGTCGACATGATTTGAAATGTCATAGTTTCAACCAGAACTTAGCCTCGTAGGCACAGCACAGGGTTTGTTTAAAAAGCACAGAAACTAGCTTAGCAAAGACGTATTTCCTTGGCTTTTTCGCAGCTATCCTTCACCTACGATCATAAAGTTAAGGGAATTGCTTTTCACTCTTGCTCCATAATTCCATTTAGCGAGTTAAACAGTAGCGAAAAAGTTGCCGTCCTTTTGATTCCCTTGAAGCTCTACAAATAGCAAGTCTTTAAGTACGAAATCAGATTATTTTGGACAGAGAAGCTTGATGGCTACAGTTTCGTGGAAAATAAACAAAATTAAGCCCACGTTTACACTGTTCCAGTACAGTTTTGATCCGTTACAAAGTTGTTACGGTTCAAGAGCGTTTACACTGCTCCATAAAAAAATTTCCCATTCATAGAAGGAACAAAAGTGCTACGGATTAGCAGGAACAGTGTAAACGAGAGACTAATCCGTTACGCTTTTGTTATGGATCCAAAGCTTTACCGGTACAGTGTAAAAGGGGTCTTCTAAAACCTCACCTCTCCTGTTCTATCGAGCTCTGAAAATGGTGTTGGTGCGGCCCCAAATATAACTTGAACAGCATCTAAGATTTTTCTCCTGTGGTCCAGCTGACGGAATCGATCATGGAAGAATGTCAACCTCCTCACAGCCTCTGATGGAATAACTCCTGGCACTCCAGGGCCTTGCGAATCAAAACTGTTTCGAAATTGAATCACCTCCACGACGAATGTCTAGAAAGAAATATGAAGAGCTATGATAGCAGTGTAAACAGGGAAACATTTGCTAGAAAAGATGAACATAAATATGCCTAAAAGAAAGTTTTGGTGGCCGGTGGCGTAAAACGGGAAAGTGTTCTCTGAAGCAGAAACGTAAGGGCTGCTTCCTACTATACACGTTTTTTATAAGAAACTTGCATCCGGCCATAGTTCTAAAATTTTCTTAATTTAACATGAAAATTTCGGCATTTTAGAACTAAAAGTTTCTTAATTTGTTTCTTATTTTTTTAATGCATGAATTATCATGTAGTTTCTAACACTGCTGCAGATATGTTTCTTGACATATAAAACATCAGATGGGAAGAAAAAGTGTTCTATTAAGTTCAACACATAAAACCGTCAGTTAATGTTACTCAAGAATAAGGCTTCAACCACATGTTTATCACATGTTTATCTTTGAATTTTGCTTTTCAACGTTTCTTAGCTCTTTCCGAAGTTAGCGCCAGAGTTTCTTAAATTGTTGGCCATCCTAGTACGTACTAGTTTCTTATAAACAGTTTCTGATAAAAAACGTGTAGAAGTCAAAGCGAAACCCACAAATTTTATATTAGTTTTCATTATAGCTTTATGAAGGGGCAATAGATGTTGTTGACGGTGGAAAACGCAACTTCGTGATAAAGCAAAAGGCCAGGAGAAAGACAAGAAAAATTTTGATTTGGATAACTTCATTTCACATATCAATTTTATATTATAAGACGCATTCATATTTGTAATTAAGGCCACGAGGCCAGATATTAAGACTCGGAACATGTTTTAAATAATAAATTAGCCAATCCCGTAAGTTTCGAATCATACATGATTCACTTTTATTCGAAACGTACTGGATTGTGAAATTAATGCGTCTTTACAATATAAAAATGGATATGTGAAATAAATTTATCAAAACCAAAAATGTTTGTCGTCTTTCTCCTGGCCTTGCCATTTTGTCGATTATTGTCAGTAAAATACAGGCAACAAGACTAGAAAGCTTTACATAATTACCTTCACTTGCTTGTCAAGTTCTTGCTCAAACACGGATCTCTTTTTCTGCATCAGTTGCTGTCGAATCTGAAAAGACAAGGACATTTAAAGAAATTTTGAAGCAACCTTCGATGAATGTCAGAGTAACGACGAAAGATCGTAGTTAACAAACTAAGTTTTCAGTATAGAGGCTTCAAAGCTCGGAGCGAAAGTCTCTCAGAGACAACGCAGCTACTTCCTACTCTCAGAGACAACGCAGCTAAAAATACCAATAAAAATGGATCAACTTTCATTCTTCTCGTAAATACAATCATATATTTCATTCAACAAATTAATTTCCAAAGTGCTTTAACCAATGCAATTGAATATGTTTACGAAAAACTATGTGCAGTCTGTTCACTCAACTCATGGACAAATTTAGAAACTTGGTTCATTCACCACAGCGCTGATTATGTCCTCGTGTTTTATGTCGGAGGGGTCTCAGTGGGCTCCGTCCTTGTAGCCCCCTCTTGAGTCGAAGTCGTGGGATTATTTTGTGTTCAAGTAGTTACGATTCATACTTCAAATAGAATCAATCCCCCGTTCATCAAGCTCATGCAAGCGAAAAAGATTTGCAAGAAAAAAGATAGACTTGCCTTCTCAATCTCGAAAGAATACTGATTTGTTTCACACATGCTTGCAAGCGCACTGTGATCCAGGGCATCGAATAAAGACCGAAATTTGAAGTTTTAGATTCCTAATTGAGCTTGAGCTTGCGACATGCAACATAACCTTGGGGTTCATGTGCTGCAAACATTTTCAAGATTGGTCAACAAAAAGCGGAGATATTGATTTTTAAAGTTGGGCCTAAAATTGGTCCTTTGCTTACATAACCTGTAGGGGGATGGCATTGTTTTGATCGCACTTTACAAGATCTTTTCCATTTTAGTCTTATTTTGATCCTCTAAGTGTGTGCTTCAAGGCAACGTTAAGCATGTTCAAATATATTTACTTTTTGTGACCGTTTTTAGACAATTTCATGATAGTACTTTGTTAACAAATTTCTGTCTTCAAAAATCAATTGTAAAATTCAAGCCTAAATACAAAATATATGTTTCGCCATGCTCTTCAAAAAAATTCAAAATAGGAACACCTTGTAGCAAGTTTTTACCAAAGGGATCGTGCTAATTCGCACCCAAAAAATTATATGACTACTTTCATTTCACAATTTTTGCATTTGATTTCTACATTTTTGGAGGTTTTCACCACTAAACTTTAACAAACATCCAATAAAAAGCCTGAATGTGACCAGACCTCATTTAGATGACAAAACCACATGATAATGAAGCTTTGAGGCCTTTTTGCAAAGAATTGTTTCTCAAAAACTAGTACAATTTACAAATAACAAATTCTTTAAAGGGCAAATGACGACAAAATACCATTTGTGCCTTAAAAATGTTTCACTTGCCGCTTTAGGAGGCTTAAAGGAGGAAGAAATGGGAAACTTTTCAACTTGCATCGTTTTTAAACAAAGGAAAGGCTTTCCATTTTACTTTATTTAATTTTTCATGACAAAATGTGCAAAAAATGTCAAAATCATGTACCAAACTCTTGAAATAAAAATTGTAATAGAAATGTTTTGGGTATGAATTGGCACGATCCCTTTGGTAGAAACTTTCCACAAAGGTGTTTCTAATTTTTGAATTTTTTTTGAAGAGCATAGCGAAACAGATATTTTTTTTAATTAGGTTTGAATTTTACAATTGATTTTTGAAGGCAGAAATTTGTTAGAAAAGCACCATCATGCAATTGTCTAAAATCGGTCACAAAAAGGAAACATATTTGAACATGCTTCACATTGCCTTGAAGCACACATTTAGAGGATCAAAATAAGACTAAAATTGAAACGATCTGTCAAGTCTGAGCCTAGAACTATGACGTTGTAAAGTGCGATCAAAACAGTGCCATCCCTCTACAGGTTAAGTAACCAAAGGACTAATTTAGGCCCAACTTTAAAAATCAATATCTCCGCTTTCTGTTGACCAATCTTGAAAATGTTTGCAGCACAAGAGCTCCTAGGTCATACTACGTGACGGAAGCCCAAAATTTATTTGCGATTCAGAACTATATTTTTTGGCATTTATTAGATAAAAAGGGCCTAATGGATCACAGTGAAGCGCCTCACCGATTCTTTCGTATTTGCCTATCGATAATTGATTGACCAGTTTTTCGTGTTTGTTGTCGAATAGGCTACCAAACTTTAAAATCTTATTGCGAAAAATCTAGCCAAGCTTTTGCCTTCCAATTTGGTATTTGTTTCAGTGAAAATATGGTGTCCGTGGTAAAAAACTCTGATTAAAATCTTTAAATTAGCGGAGTGGATAATGAAGTTCTTCTGAAATCTATAAAATACTTCAAAATGACCTGTCTCTAAAGCTGCGAAAGCAAACGATTGCGTTTAATATATCTTTCGATTGACAAGAATATGAGTAATACCATACTTTTTACAGAATTTCGATAGACCGATTCGTTCCAGAATAATTAATAAATTTCTGAAGGGGAGGATTTCAGAAAACCGGCTTTCCGTGCTCATCAGAGCGGAAAGCAGAGTTACCCTAAATGATGGTTAATCAGACCGTGAATTGAGAATTATCCATGACTTGAGTGAACAGAGTGTGGCTATATGAAATACCTCTGCAGCATAAGCAAGCAAATCTGTCCATTTGTCACGAAGTCCGTTCACTTCTTCGATTTCATCTCTTGTAATCTGAACATTATATGCCCTGAAAATGGCAGTGTCAAAATATTAAAATGACTCAAATGGCTTTGAAAAGCAAAGGAATCAAATCTTTAAAAAGGGTAGTGTAAACGGCTATTACATTTTGCTTTCGATTGAATGGCTTGAAAGAAACTTAAGCTACATTGCTGTACTTCTACAGTTGGACCATTCTGAAATCTTGAATATTTTCAAAATTAGAGCGTTTTTCTTCTCATGTAAGAATTTAACAAAACTTTTGATAAAAATTAAAACCATCAGAATTTCTAAACTTTTCTGGCAACATGGAATAATTTTCAGTAAAACCATAGTTCATGAATGTCTGCAATATGGTATCAAGCACAAGTCTTTCGTTCTTCTAGTTTATGATTTAGAAAGTTGATGATGTCACATCCTTAAATGAGTTGAAATATAAATACTATGCAATTTCTTCGAATATTTTCAAGATTTTTGAAAGTAGAATTACAGCAAAGTAGCTAAAGTTTCTTTCAAGCCACTCAATCACAAGAGAGATGAAGTAGCAATTTACAATAGCCTTTTTAAAGATTTGACGCTAAGGCTGCTTTAAAGGGAGGTACAAGAAAGAGATTTTATCGATGAATTGCTACAAAGTGATACACAGAATGATAAAACCTGTTCTTTCAAGGACAACAAACCATGGCAACAACAGCCTAGGCAACAAATCTTTAAAAAATATTGAACAAATATTTAATGCATCTTTTGTTTAATGCCTTCAAAGGAACTTCAGGTACCTTGCTATAATTCTTTATGCAAGATTTTAATAGCTTGATCATTTCCAGAATTACAGCGTCTTCTATGTCTGAACCAGTTTTGAGGTTGTGACGTCATCAAATTGCTAAATCGTCAACCAGAAACGCGACAGATTTCTGCTTACCCCCATATTGCAGATCTTGATAAAAAATCGTTTTCTTGAAGACTGTACCGTTTTTCCTCCATTAATTTAGGATTTACGATGATTTAAATTTGTTCAAAACCTTCTATGAATACTTCAAATAAAAAGAAGAACGGAGTAATTCTGAAACCAATCAAGTTATCAAAAATCTTGAATAATGAAATATTAGCAAAGTACCTGAAGTTCCTTTCAAGCCATTAAATCCAGCGAAAGATTCATAACTATCCATGCAATCATTTTTAAAGATTTGACGGCAATGTTGGCAACAACTGAACTGACAAATCGAGACACTATTAACATGATTAAATTTTGTTGAGATACTTTGCACAGCAATTTATTTGCTTTAATAAAAAGACCAATAAAAGATAAGTTCCCCATGCTACATAGTATTTCCTGGAACACTAAAGAGATATAAAGCCTTCCCGTACGAGTTCATAAAGTTCCTTCGAAATTCATTGTTAAATTTTCGGCGAGTGTTGCTAGCATGTTCGAAAATAGACAAAATAGACCATTTTGACATTTGGAAAAAGGGTCTGGGGAGAGCAATATTTTTCTGGTAAATGGCGGACACAAATATTGAAAATGGCTGCCACAGCGCTTTAACGAATGATAAAGTGAACTCAAATTGTGGAGCTCAGTTTATCATTCGTTAAAGCCCCGTGGCAACCATTTGCCAGATTTGTGTCCGCTTTTTACCAGAAAAATATTGCTCTCCCCAGACCCTTTCCTAAATGTCAAAATGGTCTATTACGGAAAATATGGCGGCGGGAAGCATTTTCCCTGAATTCATTATGTTCATGAAAGGAAGTAGTTGTGATTCTATGGAGATTCTAGACTTATTACATAGTCGTAGTGATAGCTATTGATAGACTGGTGGACGCCCAAACTATGATTTATGGACAAACGCATTGAAAATTAGGACGAACTTGTTTTCCCTAAAATTTCATGTCTGCATATGAAAACCATAGCAACAGGGTGCCAAAAGCTGTGTGCTGCAGATAATGGCGGATGGCCTAAGTTGCCGGCTCGAACCTCCAGTACTAAAACGCCTCAAACTCAGGTTTTCAGTGATAGCAGCCATGAAGAAAAGATCTGTAAGTACCAAGATGAATGTTTTCTTTAGTTCAAGAATCAACAAACGTTTCACTGTGAACCAGGCGTTCCTTATTTTGAAGGCCAATTAGCTTCTATGAGCTTCACGCAGCAACAAGAATTTCTAACGGTCAACGGCTGTCAAGACTCGCTTCCGTGCGCACAAAAAATCTGTGCATGGCAGTCTCAAATTTTTATGTGAAAGTCCATAAGTAAAAGGTTGGGTAAACAATTCAATTCAATTAAAAGCGTAAACAATGTTGTTGTTGTTGTTGAAATAACTGGGACTATGTAGTGAGTCTATGGAGATTCTACAAAAGAGCGCAGAGCATTGTAGGAAAATGCCACCTTTTCCGTAATCGTTTATTGCGTCCAGTAGGAGCTGGAAGTCATGTTCTGTGAATAAAACTGACCTAAAGAGCTATGACTTACAAAAGCTTCTGATAGGTTGTTTCCACCGGCAAATACAAATCATCAATGGTATTTTCCATGTCATGCAGTTCTTGCAACAAATTCAGCACTTCATTCAGTTGATCCAAAGATGAGATATCTGTAGTTAGTTGTGTTCGAAATGATTCTCTTTTGTCAACAATCTTCTTCAAGTCAGCCTAAGATTGGAATAAGAACGTTTGGTTAACTTCAATCAGCTTCATCATATTTGATTTAATTTGTACGAAAACACTAGGAGAGAGGCACTTCAAATGGTCGAGGTACCAAGCAGTTATATTAAACAAGATTCGAATTATCACGGTTTAACAGTAGTGAATAACTTGATTGTATTTGGAGCGTCAAAAAGAACTTAACACGCTTGAAAATTCGTTATAAGGAGAATACTTGATAAATTGGCATGAATCAAAGTTTGGTTTATAGCCAAAAGGCTGAAGTATTTTTTTGTGATTTTACTGATATCTTTATAGCATTGGAAAAATATTAGATTAATGAAAATTACTTCACTGCGAAACGCGCGGAAAAGGGCCTAAATCACTCGATAATAAGGAATCTCCTCACTGAAAGAAATATGCAAATACATTTTACTTGCCTCAAGGATTAAAAACTGATCTTTACAAAGTTATTACATCATATGCATTACTGCTTTTATTAAGATTCAATTCTTTATAAAGAAATGTAATTAAATTTGAGCAGAACTGCAATGAAACTGAATACAAAGATATACAAGGAAAATCTAGAAATGACGCTGAATTCTAAGATATACAAGGAAAATCTAGAAATAAAACTGAATTCTAAGACATACAAGGAAAATCCAGAATCAGTTACCTTTGCACTTTCATGAAGCGGCTGCGCATAGCAGACTTTCCAGGCAATTGCAAACCCATATAACGAATCTTTCACAGGCAATGTGCTCAAAACCAATGGGCCTAAATTAATTTTGTCTGGAGTTGACACGAGGTCTAATTCGATTTTCTGAAGGCGTTCAACTTCTCTGTGGAATGCAGGAAGACCAGGATTGCCATCAGAAAATGCTTTGAAGAGCACTTGCAGATCATCTTGCCAAAGGAAATCGAAGCGTTTGAAATTGATGAGCATGCTATCAAGTTTCGTTTGAAGGTCTAAGGAAAAGAAATTTACTGTGAGAAATTACTGCAACTGGAGCACTGAAGAAAATCCACGGCCAGATAGCTCAGTAAGCTGAGATGGCTCAGATCGAGAGGAAGGACCAGAACATTGTTTCGATAAGCTTAGCTTCTCAATGTTCCTAAAAACTACCATTGGATGCTGAGTAGAAACAAAAGAAACTACTTGTAAACTTAAAAATATTCTTAAAATTCTTCTAGTTACATGACTCCAAGGTTATGCAACATTTGAAAAATAGTTTCAGATTTTCTAACAAAATTTGAAGAGAAACTAACAAAACTAGACATTCCAGGGCATATCACAATCCCTAAGGAACATAACCTCAAACGTACAGCTTAAAAATTGTTCGTTGGTCAACCTGCAAAATTGTAAAATTAGCAAATTAGATTCTTTACTTAATCATGTATCGTTTCAAATGGAGAAGTTAACTTGATTTCCAGCTTAAAAAACCTAAATATAAATCAACCCATCGCAAAAAATTTAACTCTTTACTTACCAAGAACCAAGGTTGATAATTTTCCAAGAGCGATTTTGACATTTTCCTCAGTCAAAATAGACGAGTGGAATGTTTTGCTTGTATCTTTGGCCCACCAATGAACCGTCTTGCTAACATCAATAATCCCATCTGCAACTTTCTCGATAGCAGATTGAACGATATCCAAGGAAGGTTGGATGCAAAGATCAGGAAGCAAGAACTGGATCTCAACTTCAAATTGTGCTTCTGCTTTGATCTGAGCATCTTTGTTGAATATATCATGGCTAAAGCGAGCATGAAAAGGCGAGTTAATGTTGTGTTTACTGATTCTCAAGTCACAGTTTACTGAACAATGTGAATAAGTGTAAACGCCAGTCGGAAAGCCCACTAAAGCTTGGTTCACAGGAAAGTAAAATGCATTAGAACTGAGATAGGGCATTTTCTAAACTCCTTTTAAACGCATTTTTAGTGATTTATCGCTTTCAAATAGAACCAAACCTTTTTAATTCCATCCAAATGCATTAGGACATCTTCAAATGCGCCAACAAAATTTCAAATTGAAGCTAAAAAACCTTTCGAAGATTTTTTCCGTCGCATTTCTGATGCACCTACAACGCGTTTCTACTTCAGTGTGAACCGAGCTTAAGTGGAAGATCTTATGGGTGAATTTTATTAGAACGGATATTTCATCGTGAAAACACCAGTCTTTTAGGCAATTCTGGAACAAAATCTACGCAACATCTCCATCGAATTAAGATAATCACTGACGGATCAACAATGCCTTCCCATTATCCTTCGTTCTTTGGGTGGTTGCTCTGGAAGAGTCTGGACTGCTTTGTCTGCCAGTAGTCCGCCTGATCATGACGGAAGCGCTAGGGAGAGACAACTCGAGCTTTATCATACTTTAGCATAGCAGAGTGAAATTGAAAGTAATAGTCAATACAAAACATGCAAAACATTGCAGAACTTCAAAATTTAAGAAAATGAAGTTTAATTTGATATTCCTCCCCTTTCTTCCCCAATTCAATCAAATTTGATCGGTAACAATACCTGCAAATCTTTATCAAAAAGTAAAGTAGCATCACAATTTGCTAACACTGGAAGACTTGAAAATATTTCCTACTAAGCCCTTTAAAACTCTTACCTATCAACATTCCATTGCAGTTTTTCAATCAATGCCAATAATGATTCATGAACAGCAATAGACACTGCCCCATACACCTGACTACAGTAATATACTTTGACCTCAGCTAATGCAGCATCATCTAATAAGCCAGTAGGTGGTGAGATTTGATTCCTGCCTGCTTTATGGGTGTGGCGAGGATCCGTGGACGATGCTCTTGAATCTGATTTGTGGTATATGGTTGGAGTTGAGCGTGCGTGAAGCATAGCAGGTGTCGATGGTGGGCTTTGAGCTCCAGATGCGACAATTTGCTGGACTATGACGCTGGCAATTTGCTGTAAATGAAAACAGAAGCGTTTGGGAAGAGCTCTTTTCTTCTTCTCAACCATAACAAAAAAATTGTCGGCAGCACTGAATGGCATCAACAGATATTTGAACACAGTACCAGTCCTGCAAAGGTTTTTCTGATTAGCTTAAATCACAACACAACAGCTGACAAATACAGTCTCCAGGTATCGAGACGCGATTCTCTACTGAAACTATTAAGCTGGCAATTTGTTGTGAAAAGCAGTTGCAAACTATGTTATCTCAAACTATAACCAACATTAAGGGGTTTGTCAACACCTCTTGAGTTACACAAAAATTAGTCTTAACGCAATATCAGTCAAGCATAGATCGTTTTTGACAAGCTTTTCTAAGAGGTACCTGACTGGCCAGGGCGGTACGCACTCGTAAACATTTTTACAAGGAATTCTCATCTTATTTTTTAGGTTTGAAATTTGTCCATGTAATATTTTTCGGTTTTGAGAAAATTGCTTGATTTTTTGTGTTAAAGAAAAACCGACTTGCTATTTCTTGGGTCTAAGATTTTCCCTACTATCTATGTAGAGTTGAAGTGTAAGGCATACATAAGTTTTGCGTAGTAAAATTTATTCTAATGTGCAACCCTTCCCAAAATTTTACCCAGTATGCGCCACTGGGTTGACCGATAGCTTTTAGCTTTTGAAATTTGGTGTTCCTGTGAGATACCTAATTTTTCAACAAACTGCTAAAGTGCACAGACCACTTCAAGGGCAATAAAATCTGGTACAAGCCGTTTCTTCGTTCTTAAAGCCAAGAACCTACCTAAACTACAAAATTGTCTAAAAAAAATTCCAAATACCTGTAGCGAAGCTTCCATCCCTGAAATTCTTTTATTTAGTTTCGTAGCCATTTTAACAGAAAATTTGTTCTGTTCACGAACGAAATCATCAACGGTCCAACTTCTTGAGGACACTTCTTGATCATCAAAGAATGAAAGCGATTCTATCTCCTTAATGTTATCAAGAAGACCTTCTTGCACAAGTTGGCGAACTTTTTCAACAGTTCCTTGTAACTTTCGAAGCGCTGAATGACACTGCAGAAGGACAAATCAAAAATTAATTCGCTGACTCCAAGGGCCACATCAACCACCACTAGCATAGGTTCTAAATCTTTAAAAAGGTTGGTGTAAAATTCTATGACCAATTTCTTTGAATCGAATGGCTTGAAAGTAATTTTAGCTACTTTGCTATAATTCTACCGTTGGACTTTTCAGAAATCTTCAATATTTTCCGAATTAGAGGATCTTTTTTCTTTTTTAAGAAAAGAATTTAACTTTGGAAAAATAATTAAAACCATCATATTTTCAAAACTTTCTGAAGAAACATGGAATAATTTTCAAGAAAACCATAGTTTATGAATGACTACAATACGGTATAAAGCATAAGCCTTTCACTCTTCTGGTTTACGATTTAGAAATTCGATGACGGTGCATCATCAAATGAGTTGAAAAATCAAATACGCTGTAATTTCGAAAAATATTCAAGATTTCTGAAAAATCCAACGGTAGAATTATAGCAAAGTAGCTAGGGTTTCCTTCAAGCCATTCAGTTCAAAAATACGTCATAGAATTCTACATCAACCTTGCTGTTTTAAAGATTCGGAACATTTGTTTGCCCTTATTTCACCTGCTCTGTTTTAACTCCTGCCCTCACTGGAGTTATTTTGCAAAATTTCCACAGTTAAACTCTCGTAGACAAACCCCTAACGCCGACCCTTTTTCTGCCGCCGGGGGACAAAAAAACAACGCCAATAAGTACCAGCGAAATAAGGCCAACAAAGTATTCAATGTGAATGAAATAATTACAGGATTTAAATTCAGGCGAAGCTTGCTTTGCATATGAACATGGTTTTGAAATTAGCTTCTTCTACACGTGATTCTGCTCGCAGAAACATTTCCAAAAATAACCAAGTTCAAATAAGCGAATGATAAATTCCATAGGAATACCAAGTGGGTCAAAAAAACAATATTTACCGGGTGTCCCTGTCTGGACAATCACCACAATTTGATTACAAGGCCGATCGTTAAATTTCTATTTTTAATCAAGGACCCAATTATTTTCTCAGGTATAGCTTATTTTGTCATTGATTTAAAAATTAGCAAGTTCAGCTTCTTTTAGGCTGCTTGGTTCTGAAGCATATTACTNCCCCCGCTGAAAACTCCTATGTAAACAGGCCCTTAGATTCAGGACATTTCGTTTCGAAATTATCAATGCTATTCTACAATAAGACCCGTTTACACAGTACCGATACAACTTTAGATCCGTAACAAAAGTCGAACGGCTCAGCCTCCCGTTTACACTGTTCCTGCTGATCCGTAGCACATTTGTTCCTTCCATCTACAGAAGAACTTTGTTCTGGAGCATTGTAAACGCTGTCGAGCAACTTTGTAGCGGATCAAAACTGTACCGATACGTTGTAAACGTGGTCTCAGTCGCTGCCAAGAGCTTGAAAAATTGCTGAGAATATATTGCAAATTTCTGCATCTTTTCGCCTACTGCAATGAAAAGAGCATGTGTTATCTTGGAACCTACCTGATGTAAATATGCATCAATATTCAATGAACTCCATGTAAGCGTTGACAAACCAGGATGCAAATGATACAAAATGGATTCAGTTAACGGTGCCATCAATTTTCGAAGTGGAATGGGGACTTCCTCACAAACATCTCGATAGAGTTTTGTGACCCAGGTCAGTGAGTGGTAGTAGTTCTTGAATCTCGTTTCCTAAAACATGAAGATTTATCGTTAGACAGCTCTATTGCGAATTGATTTGTTATTTCTTGGACTCTAGTTTGGAAGTACCAGGTGCGCCATGATCAGTTGCACGAGCATTGGCTCCATCCTTGCACAATCATTTAGTGTTACTTTTCTCAATTCAGAAACCTTCACTTTCGATAATTTCAATAAAGTCTTTGGAATTGTTTTCTCTTCGTCCTATCAAGTTCCCTCTTTACAAAACTTGATCAATGTTTTTCGATCGATTTAGGCTGTTTCCAAGCTAACTACTTTCAAGGAGTCGCTTATTATTCGGAAAGTAGGCCACCGAAAAATCAACAAAAAATTCCAAGTAAAGTAATATTTGGGATCTTTACTAAAGTTTAAATCTTTAGTCGTCAAAATCGGCCTTGTGTACCGAATTATCGAGGCCTTTCAAACGCCGCCGATTGTTTTTTGGCGCACCCGGTGTAGCTTGAGAGAACATTTTGCCATTTTGGGATTCACATTTAAAACAATGAAACGAAAATTTGTGTCCGAGCTAGTGAAATGAAAAATTCAAATAGATATACGAAAGGTTAAAAAACGGCTAAAACATATCATATTAGGCCTAATCGAAACGGGCAACCTAATTTTTTTCAACCATCATAGCTAGCAGTATCGAACTCCAATGGTACACAGACACTAAGACTAAACAGTTTGAGGATTCGATGATAATCACATACGTAGAATAGGAGAACTGAATGGCTGTGATATCCATCAGCCCTCGTTTGCTTCAAATGCTGACTGTTGCAGCAAATCTGATGCGTGGCAGACTGCCTTTAAGAAACTTAGCTTAACTAAGTATCATCTATTTATCTTTTGTTGTATTGTTCATTGTTATTATTTTTTAATTGTATTTTGCTGTATTGTTATTGTATTTTGTTGTACTGCACATTGATATTATTGTTGAATTGTAAGTACCATACGCGATGGGAGCAAGATGACCCTGAGTCCTCTCCCGTTGCGGATGGTACATAATAATGTAGATACGTTTTGTTTGAATGTTTTTTTTATGAAGATGAATAAAAAAAACAGTTTGAGCAATCCTATATACTATTCACAGAGAGAAGTCAAAACCAGTCTATATCAAATAAGGCTAGGAGCTGGATAAAACTAACCAAGATTAGTTCAGAACTTCCACAGATGAAAATAGTACTATATTCTCACTGACCTTCTGCTCTCCTTACCAAATATTTAGATATGGGGAGTGCGAAGAAGACTTCGCTGTTGTGGTAAGGAGAGTATTATTAACGTGCGCTGCCACTGAGGAAGGAGCGTGGGTCGATTTCGAGTTCTACGATGTTCGTTGTTTCTTGAAGAAGGCTAAAACTGACTCCTGCANAAACTAACCAAGATTAGTTCAGAACTTCCACAGATGAAAATAGTACTATATTCTCACTGACCTTCTGCTCTCCTTACCAAATATTTAGATATGGGGAGTGCGAAGAAGACTTCGCTGTTGTGGTAAGGAGAGTATTATTAACGTGCGCTGCCACTGAGGAAGGAGCGTGGGTCGATTTCGAGTTCTACGATGTTCGTTGTTTCTTGAAGAAGGCTAAAACTGACTCGTGCAAAGGTTTAAATATGCCCTTGAACCGTGGGGGACTGGGGCTAGTCCCAAGACAGGCTATTTAGCATAAACTAGACCTGTGGGGCTCAAATATTTAAAATTCCGAGCATCCGTTCCGGTGAGAATAGCTAAAAGGTCTATTGGCGCAATACGTCTAGGGAAAGCCACGGGCTGTAGGAAACATTCGTATTGGTCTTTGGAAAATGTTGTGGCAACCTATGACCACAACATTTTCCAAAGACTAATCCGAAAGTTTCCTACAGCCCGTCGGAAAACAATGCGAGAAACGTTCATTTTTACGTAAGGCAAAGATAAATTGAAAGTAAATTAAAACCTAACTTTAGAGAGAGCCCTGGTCAAGATTGAAGAAATGTTATACGTTGCTTAATTTACCTGTTGAGATATTTCAATTGCTGCATTTGGAATTGATAGTTTCAATCGTTTCATCCACTTCACTTCGTTCATCACCTCCAACACCCTGTAATTAATAATTTCAATTCGTTAAAAATGAAAATAAAAGTTCACTGTAAACGTACAGTAAAAACCTGCATATAAGAACCACCACTTGTTCAGCTTAGCCTTTAGCCTGGCTAAGGCCCCATTCACATTGCTCCGTTTTCATATGAAAACGGAGCAAAACTTATCCGTTTTGGCCTTGCGTTCACACTGCTCCGCTCTGAAAACAGAGCTGTTCGAAGACGCTACTGAAAACGGATAAATTTGAAAACAATGCGTTTTCAAAATAATCCGTTTTCAGTGTGAAAGCCAAAAACGGAGACATTTGAAAACTCTTCGCATATATCTTTTGCTAAAATTTCGTAACATATAAAATAACTTCTCAAATTTTCAAGATCGAACGTAACAGCTTGGTTTCTGCCGCAGTTCATTTCATTACAAGTTTCCTAAATTGTGTTGCTCTTAGCTCTATGTTCTTTGAAGTTGACTTCTTAGTTTGTGAAACATCATACCTTTCTTCGACATTGACTTCAATTTTCTTGCCTTCTAGTAGCCTGAGCAATGGCCCTTTCAAACCAATTTTCACAGCATCGATTTGCGATTTCCATGCGAGCAGAAAGAGTTCTTCGTATTTCACAAGCACTGCAGCAATTCGGTTGTAAAATCTTACAACACGGCTGAAATCCTAGAGAGGGAAATAAATAGTAAATTCAGTAGTTGAATGGGCGGGCAAGTACTGTAAAATTTTTGACCCCATGTTTGTCCAAAGTTATTGTGAAAAAAGACCAGTTTGTTTTATCATAGAGTACGATGTTGTGGCCCAAAACAACCAGTTTTGGAACAAAGGTGAAATTAGACAAATCTGATCTTCTGATCTACCAAAATGCATTCTACTGCTGTCGTACCTGACCAAAATTCTAAAGTTTTGCCTTCACTGGTTCTACCTTTATCCTGCAAATTTATATGAAAAATACCAAAAAATCAAATTTTTATCATAAGCGGTTCTACCTTTGTCCAGCAAAGTAACACAACCAGACCACACAATCAAATTTCAGCAAAGCGGTTCTACTGTTGTCTGGCAAATTGACGCAAAAAGACCAGTATCTCAACAAGACTACCAGTTTTGGGACACTTCTGCTTTAACAGATATAACTACAACCTGCTTTCGAATGTCTGGTTAGGCTTTTTGACTAAAACTATCGGTTTTTGGGACAAACATCGTCACTGACTACTTAATTTAAACTTTTCTGCCAAATTGAAGAAAATGACAAAGGAAATTTATCATAAAAAAGACCGGTTTTTGGGACAAAGGTGATGCGAAATTCTTTAGCAAACTACCGGTTTTCGGACATAGGTAGGACGTCGTCTCCAGTGTGACATGTCCGCCCTTGGTTGAATCAACTACAAATATAGTTCCACCCTTCGCAACAGAATTGTTGTACCATGGTAGGACTTACGTGCCCGTTATTCTAGTCGTCAAAGTTAAAACTTTTATCAAGAGGGAAGACTTTTGTGGAAAACATGGACAAGTTAAAGGCCAAGTTTCTCATGTTACCGAGCCAATTAGTAACAAATGAAGCTATAAGGGCCTATCTCATTGTATGGACCCCCTTCTATATAATCTTCTGGTCAGACACCCTTATTGCGTAGTTTGCTACACAACCTACGACACCGCTATGTAACATTGTTCCTACCGGGTGACCCAATAAAAAGTGAAACTTTTTCAAAAATCACCAAAAATTCATTATGTTACCGTTCATAAAAATGTCTTTTTGTGCTTTCGTGCCAAAGATCGAACTAATTTCTGGTTTCTGTTTTATTTCTAAGGGAAAGAGACCATAAACTGGTAGCTTGAAAACCATATTTTGAGCAATAGTATTACTACAAGACCTTGCATTTTCTGCAAAAAAGCCAAATGTTGCGATTTCATATGCAATTCTGAATCCTAAGTGATGAATGAGATTTAAAAGAGCTTAAAAATTCAATTTTACAATCAACTCTTTCAGTTTCAGAGCATCCATCAAAAACAGGTTGCTCTCAAAAGCAGAAATTCACACGAACACAAAGCTACACATAGACTTTGCAACATCTCTCAAATCTATTTCAACCTTGACACAAATGCATCAAAAGAAATTTTCGGCTAGTCTGCACTTTGCGGACCAGCTTTCAATATGGGCAAGTTATGTGTCATGGGGTAAGGATTTGGGTCAGGGTTAGGGTTAGGGTTAGGTTTTGTAAAAGGGTTTTCAGGGTAAGTTAGGATAAGTTAGGGTTAGTTAGGGCAAGGTAGGGTTGGTTAGGGTAAGGTTGGGTTAGTTAGGCTAAGGTAGGATTTAGTTAGGGTTAGTAGGGTATTTGTTCAAGCACGTTCCCGAGAGATAAGACATACAGCTGTTCCGCTAAAGTGTAGTCGTCCCAAATTTTCAAGATTAATAATATAATCAAATTTTGTTGATTTTCAAAACGTTTCACTTTGTTGGGTAGTTCGTACATCTCATCTTCGGGAACAGTTCCCAGGTTAGGCAAATTTAAGAAAAATTTGCAAACCCTGCAATTTTTCGGACGAATTCTAAGCGTCAAACTTGTCGATTCATTCATTTTCATTTTCAGTTAACATTTTCTTTAAAGTTGGTTATTTACAAATAGTTATAAGCATAAATATATACATAATAACTAATTCAAACCAACTACAAACTAAAACTAATTACATAATATAAAGTATAATATAATGTCCTATTAACAACATAATTTACAGCTGCAGTTTGCCCCCTTCCATGTTTTGATTTTCTTTTTTAACTCTGCCACATTTTTACAATTTTTGATATTGTCACTTAGAGCATTCCAAAGGAAGCTGAACCTCTAAAGGTTAAAAAGTTGAGGCCAAAAGTGTGAGTTTTTATTTGAGGCAATTTTACTAAATTATTAATCCTCAAATTTTATTCAATTTGCTTAGTGCTGAAGAATTCCAAAAAAATTCATTAAACAACAAATTCCTAAATTTTCACCAAAAAGGCATTACACGACTAACCCTCGATGTATCAGGAATGAAATATCATAATAGATATTATTATCTTCTTTTTCGCTATTTTTTTTATTTCGGCCTCATGAAATTTGAATCTCATAAGACTTCACATATAATGATATTTCATTCCTGATACATTCCTGATACACATATCTCTATGAAACAAACCTTCAACGTCGACACAAATTTGACATCCCTGAAGATCTTCATAGGCTCTTCAATTTTTCGTAGCAGATTACGTGCCCAGAATACTGAACCAGCGACTCTTGGTGAATTTCGAGCAATTGGAGGATTTTCCTAAGGGAAAAAATTAGTTGATGTCACATCTAATATTATGGGATCTCAGCACATCCGCTATAGACTGATGATATGAGTCAAAGTTTTGCACCATTGAATTGAATTGTTATTTGTTGTTATAGTCATTCCGCTAAAACTTAGCTGAAGCGGAATGGGTATTGTGGGGTATGGTTAGGGGGGGATGGAGCGAAAACAAGGACTCGTGTAATAAGTCTACATCAGCTATACAACTTTAAACAAATTGGTAAATTCCGAGAAGTCGAATTATCTATCGAGTATCTAGGTGAATAGTAAAAAGCGATATAATTTAGACGCATTTAATTATATGATCTTTATCTTAGGTTGCCAACTCACAGTGGGAGAACCTTTACAATTTGAAAGTACTGAGATTTAAAACCATGGTTTAGGTAACTTACGGCCTGTTCATATGGAGGCGAGCCAGCCCGCTTACCGGGCTGGAGCCGAGATCTCACCTGATCCCTAATTCTAATACAAAATTTGTCGTCTGTTCATATGCACAGGCGGGCTGGCCCGCTTAGCGAGATCTCACTGGAGCACTGGCGAGATCTCGGTAGGCGGGATGAAAATTCTCCCATATGAACACTCCATCCCGGCTACCGAGACGAAAAGCTCTTTGCTGCTTGTGCGTTCCTATTTTAGACAATGGATAGACAATGGGCACGTGTCCAATTTTGACACGTGTCCAATTTCTGTCTCGGCAAGAGGGCTGGAATTTCTCCATATGAACACAAGATAAAAAGTGTCTCGCCTACTGAGCCAACCAGGTAAGCGGGCTGGCTCGCCTCCATATGAATAGGCCCTTAGGACTATGGTTTAAACAACTTTAAAATATCACAAAGATCATAACTAAAAGAATTAATAACTGATAAAAAGAAAAAACTTTCGACAGCAATTTAAAGTTTGAGAAATGCAAATATAAACGAGGCCCTCCCAGGCGGGGGGGGGGTCAAACTTCCCTTGTTCCCAAGTTATTGTTCCTTTTGTTCCCTTGTTCCCAGTAAGCTGAATCAGAAAATTCATCAATTTGTTCCCTAAAAATATGAGTTTTCACAAATTTGTTCCCTTGTTCCCTGACTATTTTCACTAATATTCCCTTGTTCCCAGCTTGAAATTTCCGAGTATCCCTTGTTCCCTAAAACCCCTCTGGGAGGGCCTCATAAACTTCTCGCAGTTACTTCTCCCTTTACTGTTCAACAAGAACTGATTAAACAAAGAATATTGTTTTTGGGACACCAGTTATAACAACTTTTGCACCAGGAAAAAATCTTCGTAATACTTTCTTTATTTAAAGCAAACCTAGTTTGAATTCATACCTTGAAAGTTTCATAGAGACGTTGGACTTCATCAAGATCTCTTTCATAGGAAACAAAAACATCAACGAACTTCTCAGATAGTACTTGGCGAAGGCCTAGTCTTGACGCCACTGGGTTGAAGCTGCAATAAAAGAAATAGAGCGAGATTTGGAAAAGGGAATAATAATAATAATAATAATAATAATAATAATAATAATAATAATAATAATAATAATAATAATAATAATAATAATAATATAATATGATATAATACAATACAATACAATACAATACAATACAATACAATACAATATAATATAATATAATATAATATAATATAATATAATATAATATAATATAATATAATATAATTTGTTTGTTAATAATAAAAATAATAATAATAATAACAATAATAATAATAATAATAATAATAATAATAATAATAATATATGAATATTTATACAGGATAAAATCACTTCAGCGAATCATCGCTGTTATCAATGTGTGTCTTGTTAAAATAAATCAACTGAAAGATATTAAAAAGTTCCTATTTGCAATTTTTTTTCAATGAAATAAAATGTTAAAAATATTTACAATGGTCCATAAGGAGGATGAAATCAAATTTAGGAAAGGAAATAAAAGGCTAAAGCTCTGTTTGGCAAAATAATTCAATTAGAATTGCGAATTGATTAACTTTTAACACTTTCAGTGAGTCTATTAAAATTATCAACAACAAACATTCTGTCTAGCATTAACCTGAGCTTGTTAAAGGTGATCTGAATTTTCTATTTGCGAAAGCCATTAGCCTGGCTGAACAACAAAGAACGCCTTTTTCAGTTTTTCCATGTCATGTTTTGTTTTAGAATTATTCCCCAATAGACGATTACGGAAAAGATGGCGTCGGGGGGCATTTGACCAAGATGCATTGCGTTCAGTGATCGAATTTCTATAGAATCACCGTTGATTCCATTATAGAACGCCATGCATTTTGGTCAAATGACCCCCGACACCATCTTTTCCGTAATCGTCTATTTATGATTGAAGCCCATGACGTCATTTTGTTTGCAAAAAGGCAAGAAAACAATTGATATTGAAAATGTTTCTTATAAAAAAGCCCGAAAACCAAAGCTTTGGCACTGATTTTTCTTTTCATGAGATATATGACATTTCTGGGCATTTTTTGTCGCACTAACATACTTCAGCAGCAGATTTTATTGCAAACATAGTCAATGTCACCAATTTTTCTACTCTCTGTCTATGCGTTCCTTATAAATATGCAAACAAAATGATGTCATCACTTCAAAACACAAAACAGCGAATATCTCCCAAACGAAATAAAATATCACACAACTTTAAACGGCATCACTAATCAAAACATGTTGTCACTTCCTTTTGCAAATGAAAATGTTCGCTTCAGGTCTCCTTTAAAGTAAAGCACAACAAATACAATAGTTTGACAAACCTTTTCAAAATTTCGATAGCTTTCTTCGTCTTCCACTTCATTTGGAAAGTATTCTACGAGTAGGTAAAATAGTTATCATTCTTCATTTCATCATTAGTTTCAGTTTATTTATTGCTTCCAAGGAAGGTTAGGCTGGCAAATGATGCCAATTTAAAGACCCTGTGCTCCCCAGGATCCTTTGCAGTCTCACAGTGATTTTCGTACTGTATGAAAATGATTTTGGCCTAGCAATCCTGAAAGACTATATTAGCTTTTCCATCTTCATACGAACGTCGTTATGCCACTGCTTTTGAATTCAAACAAGAGACATTCCTGAAAATAATTGACGGATTAGGAACGCTTTTTTCTTGTCCCTATTATTTATGTTCCCATTATTGCTTGGTCAAAAAATGTCGTATTTTGGTGATTCGCACGAGTGCAAAGGATTATGGGGAGCACAAGGTCGTTAACAGTAAACATCGCCTTGGGCAAGGCGATTCTTCTCACAGGGACCTCTCCATCACACTCACAATGAAGCAAATCTCTGTAAAATATTATGCAGTATGACTGGTCGAGATGTGTGATTTTGACAACACAAGTTTAATTTTAAAATCTAGAAACTTTATAACTTGATAACAGCAAAATCGATAACAAATTCGTTTTTTCTTTGCACTAGACTAGTTTCGTCTAATTTTATGTAGTTGTACCGGGTCACCAAAATAAAATGAACCCAAAAAATCTGTTACACAAAAGAAAGCAATCCACTGAAGTCAGTGATTCAAAGGTTGTTAGGTAGCTAAATAGCTCGGCTGCATCGCTACCATTTTTGGATATTTTTATCGAGATCGCAAACTGGCGAAACTAAGGATTATGTAGAAACCAATCGAACTTCATCAAAAACAGGGGATCTATTTTGACCAGCTGCAGCGCAACGACACGATGAGAATGTCATCCTGGGAATTTGTAACTCAGATTGGATGCATCCGAACAATGCCCTTGTGGTATTACAATTTTCCTTACTACAGAAATTGAAAATTTGTCTTCGTTATTAAGAATTGTTTGCATGCACTGGGGATTTCTATCTGACATGCCTATTCCCAAGCTAAAGCAAAATGTGTTCGTTATTGCATCGTACTTATCAAATCGATCCCATGTTTTTGACGACTTTCGACGGGTTTTAGATCTGCCTGGCTTCACTCAATCCATATTTTGGTCCATGTGCGATGTCGATAAAAATAGCAAACAATAGTAGGGATGTAGCCAAGCCATTTAGCCACCAAACAACGTTTCGATCACTGATTTCTGTGATTACTCCAGCNGTGATCGAAGATTGGCAGTGCCGAAGATGTCATTTCAAGTTGAGATAATTGTTTCAAGGTTTCAATTATTTCCATCAAGTTGTGAATTCTTTCAGTGAAAAGATCAAAATATCCAATGATTGCTTCTTCGTCTGTAAACGCGACGCCAGTTAAACAAGTGGATGATGCAGATGACTTTCTTAATCGCCCTTTGTCTTCTCCTAGAAAGATATGAAGCTGTTAAATAAATTTCAGGATAAGAACCAGGTGACCAATAGAAAACAAGATGCATTAGGTTGGACTGTGGAAACGACATAATCAAATTTTGATGATTTTTCAAAACGCACAAGTTTCTTTTTGACTGGCCCTGTTGATGCTCTATTTATCGACCTTCGGTAGTAAAATCTCCTTCCCAAGGTGAAGAAGACATCTTTCATTGTCTTGAGGCTGGTTCCCACTGCGCGATGAACACTCATCGCTTTCCTCGTCGCCAACTTTTCAAATGCCATGAAAGTTCATTGCGCAGTGGGAACAACATGAAGATGAAACTTTTATGTTCATTGCTTTAAATTAAAGCGCCATGTAAATCGCTGTCGTTTCCACAGCGCGATGAACTTTCGTCGCATTTCAAAAATCTGTGATGAGCAAAAGCGATGACAGTTCATCGCGCGGTGGGAACCAGTCTTTAGCAGAATGGCCTAAAAATCAGTTTCTTTTGCAAACAATAATCACTTTCCATAACGATAAATATATAACTCAACTTACGGTGAAAGCTCGGTGACAAATTAGAAGACGTCGTCAATCCTCTATTTGAACCTGTGCTTCCAAGGACAGGCGAGGTATGCTTCTTGCCTGAAATACCCACGGGAGCAGCTGCGATATGCTGCAGGGTATGTGAACCACCGAGGGCATCCCTCAAGTGTCTGAACTGGTCTCGATATTGTTTACAAAGCAAAAGACACGAGTTCAACGTCGTTATGAAATCCAAGTGCGATTTATTATCAGAACTGAGTCCTTTCTTTGGTCGTACCGATGTTTCCATAGAAGGAAGCGCCATTTCATTTTCGATTGCAGTCAAAACAGTGTTGGAAGAACCTTTACCATTTCGTATCAAATAAGCATTGATCGTTTTCTTGCAGCTTATTACCAGCTGATTCGTTATCTGTAAAAAGAGAACACTATGCAATGCATTTTTCTCCAATATACTGCGCACGCAAAAAGCAAGTTCTGGCGTTTGGAAATTCGTAATACCTAGCGTATTGAATGGATTTGAATGAATTAAATTCTGCTTGATATCCTAACACCGAAGTATTTTTGCTATCTTTCTCCAGTTTTTATGAGCACTGAAAATATAGAACAATTCGACTTTACGCAAATCCTTGCTTGCAGAATGCCAGAAAACGGGTCTAACAGAGAAATCTTCCATATTGTCACCAGGGGACGTTTTATCTGCTTACCTGATGCTAACCTGAAAAGTGAGGGCGCTGTCATAAAAATACCGTAACAGCTCTATTTAGCTCCTCCCTCTGTATCAAGCCCCCTCTTTAATAGGCCCCTTCTAAGCAAAATTCTAATAAGCTCCCTCTCTGTATTAAGCCCCCCTCTACTATCCAATACAAGAGGCTACCACGTGTTTCCATTTATTTAGCTAAAACAATGTAAATGTTAATTTTCATCTGGCTTTGGATAACAACTGCGCTGAATTTGTATATTTGATTTATAAATTTGAACGTTGATTCTGAAAAAAATATTATGTAAGAGACCCAAAAAGCTATCATTTATAGCCTCGTTATTTGACTTTATGAGTAAGACTGATTACATGAGTCTCAGTTTTCCGCATTGAATTGAATTCTATCTAGTTATGGCTTCAAACTGAGACTTCTTGTATGAGAGAAAATAAAACATCGGATTAAAAACATTGAACGAATACAAGGAATCACGCCGTCAGTGTATTTATGAGTAAGCCCCCTCTCTAATAAGCCCCCCACCGCTGGAGTCACCGAAATTGAATAAGCTACCCAGGGGCTTAATAGAGCTTTTACGGTAATTATATTCACCTTTGCAAAAACAACTCCAAGAAAACCTGTTCTTGCATAGAATTTTGAGATGTTGTCCATCTGCCGTACTGCTGATGTTAGTGCAGGGATTGTAACGTTTGAAATATGAGAAGGTAGATTGTCATCATACAGCTGTTCGAAGTATCTTCTCAATGACTCCAGGTATTTCACTTTATCTTTTATTTCATTCAGAGCATCTGTTAGGCTGCAAAAGAAAAACAGTTGCGAATGGATTACTGAAAAATAACTGCTATGGTATTACAGAAATTTTGAAACTTCAGAAGCTGCAAATTGACCGGCTAGGGATGTGTCACGAAAGCAGTTTTGATGCCTCTAGCAGGCCATTGATTCAACATCTAGGTTAAAAAACAATTGATGACCTGATTAACTACGAATGAAAGACGATGGAGTATTAATCTTTTAACAATCTTGCCCCCATTATATTAGTGAAATGTTTATAAGAAATTCACAAGGTGCATCATGGTAGCTTTGCAATACAAACAGTCCCGGTATGGCCACCATTTTGGGGTCGAAGGGCCAATGATTAAATTTCGACGCTATTTTGTTTCGGCTGTCCGGATACTTTCGTGATGGGAATGTATGCAGGTCACAAACAGCATTAGTAACAATTATACATGGAAATGCGTACAGAGAAAAATATGTTTTATATAGGCTGATGTTCATCTTTAAAAGGATAAAATTATAATAAAAAATTTCGATTTTAGAATATGCCATATAATGATATATTATAAAAAGCAAACCATGCATCCACAACTTTCCATTTCTTCAAAACTCTCGATTTTGCAGTAATCAGAATCCCAATGACAGTTTTGCATTCTTTGTTTTTGAGTTGATCAGCAACACTATACAGCATTTTCTGTCTTCTTTGGCATATGTCTAATTCTGATAATGGTCCATTGAAAATATCAGACCTGTGGAACGGGTACATAATGATTAAGTTCTGAGTGTGAAGAATTCTTAAGAATTCTTGAGAATTCTTATCACGTTAATGTGCGCAAGGCCTCTATTGCATTCTAAATATCGTAATGAGGAAGCCAGCCTGTTATGTGGTAAAAGTCTCTATGAGAGGTAAATAACTATATTTAGGATATGATATGATGAAAAATCTTAAAATAATGCATATTAATATCCCAAAGGAAAGTTTAACCACTGTAAGAAACAATTCCTTCAGAATGATTTGTTCATGTACCAGAAACCTGAGAAGTGTTTCTGAGGAGGCAAGTATTCTTCCTTCTCATAAAAACTTTCTAATGAATTAAGAAAAAATATTTTATTCAAAACAAGAATTCTGGGGCAATTCCCATGAATAATGGGACATTGGTAAAATAGTCGAAAATCAACAAGGTTTATAAATTGAGCTCAATTTTCTAAATATTAATGTATACTATACATTTTATTTATACTTGACGTGCAGCTCTTCAAATTTGGGCTAAATCCCAGTAATTGTTTGTGATTTTCGTTTATTTACTGTTCAAGCAATGAATTATAGGGGCATAGTACCAGCAACAAGTTTGAACAAAATGGTGGGAAAATATCATGATACCATGATGAATTTTTCAGACATTCCTGGATGTTACCTTTTGCACATGAGTCCCAAAAGGGGTGATAATCTAAAATTGCCAGTATTGCACATAACCCTGACCCCTACCCAGTCCGTTACATAAGTCAGGCCCGTTGGAAGCAGGGGGCTGGGGGGCTTCAGCCCCCCCAATTAATTGCTGAAGTTTGTTCCTTTTTAGTGAAAAAGGCTGTTAAAAAGTCAAGCTTATGGAAATGAAGACTTTAACTTATTTATACTAGAGGAAGTTATCAGAGTTATCAAGCTATCACGTTTCTATTAAAAAACAGTCTATTTCTAAGTGATTTTGAGGTCCTATTCCAAAATTTCCATGGAAAGCCTTTCGTTAGTCGCGATCCTTTGCTCCTTTAGATAGCAGATTCTTCATAATGCCCCCCCAATATGAATTTCTTTCAGACGGGCCTGCATTTAGATTATACATACCTATCATCAAGGGGTTCTGAGAGCATTGTCTCTATTGTGTGCATCCAATCTTGAACCAGCTGCTCATACTCAGCCATCAAAGGATGATTTACTGTCAAGGCTCGCATTTGTTTCACCTCATTTGCAACTTGCATGTCTGGTCTTTTCAGAAGATGAATAGGAATATTAATAACAGAAGCATACTCTTGTAATGTTGATGCCTGTTTGTCAATTTGCATGAGAAATTCCATGGTATCATGTCCACTGCATTCACCCCATGCTGTCTGTGCTTTGAAAAACGGCAAATACGCATTTGACAAAAGATTTGCAAATACAGAGAGTGAGTTATGCTTCAGCTCTAAGACAAATATTTCTTTTTCAACTGACGTTGGTTCAATTTCATGGCCTGTGCTTGAACGTATGAATGCAATGCATATTGAATCATCTTGCAAAACTTCTTTCAGTCTAAGGGCTGATGTTGCCACTTGAATCTTTGCTTCTCCATCTTTCTCTTGAGCATCTTGTTGCCCTAGCTTTGGAGCATAAAAGATCAATTTATTGTTTCCATCTGCANAAAAACTTTCTAATGAATTAAGAAAAAATATTTTATTCAAAACAAGAATTCTGGGGCAATTCCCATGAATAATGGGACATTGGTAAAATAGTCGAAAATCAACAAGGTTTATAAATTGAGCTCAATTTTCTAAATATTAATGTATACTATACTGTACATTTTATTTATACTTGACGTGCAGCTCTTCAAACTTGGGCTAAATCCCAGTAATTGTTTGTGATTTTCGTTTTATTTACTGTTCAAGCAATGAATTATAGGGGCATAGTACCAGCAACAAGTTTGAACAAAATGGTGGGAAAATATCATGATACCATGATGAATTTTTCAGACATTCCTGGATGTTACCTTTTGCACATGAGTCCCAAAAGGGGTGATAATCTAAAATTGCCAGTATTGCACATAACCCTGACCCCTACCCAGTCCGTTACATAAGTCAGGCCCGTTGGAAGCAGGGGGCTGGGGGGCTTCAGCCCCCCCAATTAATTGCTGAAGTTTGTTCCTTTTTAGTGAAAAAGGCTGTTAAAAAGTCAAGCTTATGGAAATGAAGACTTTAACTTATTTATACTAGAGGAAGTTATCAGAGTTATCAAGCTATCACGTTTCTATTAAAAAACAGTCTATTTCTAAGTGATTTTGAGGTCCTATTTCCAAAATTTCCATGGAAAGCCTTTCGTTAGTTGCGATCCTTTGCTCCTTTAGATGGCAGATTCTTCATAATGCCCCCCCAATATGAATTTTGTTCCGACGGGCCTGCATAGATTATACATACCTATCATCAAGGGGTTCTGAGAGCATTGTCTCTATTGTGTGCATCCAATCTTGAACCAGCTGCTCATACTCAGCCATCAAAGGATGATTTACTGTCAAGGCTCGCATTTGTTTCACCTCATTTGCAACTTGCATGTCTGGTCTTTTCAGAAGATGAATAGGAATATTAATAACAGAAGCATACTCTTGTAATGTTGATGCCTGTTTGTCAATTTGCATGAGAAATTCCATGGTATCATGTCCACTGCATTCACCCCATGCTGTCTGTGCTTTGAAAAATGGCAAATACGCATTTGACAAAAGATTTGCAAATACAGAGAGTGAGTTATGCTTCAGCTCTAAGACAAATATTTCTTTTTCAACTGACGTTGGTTCAATTTCATGGCCTGTGTTTGAACGTATGAATGCAATGCATATTGAATCATCTTGCAAAACTTCTTTCAGTCTAAGGGCTGATGTTGCCACTTGAATCTTTGCTTCTCCGTCTTTCTCTTGAGCATCTTGTTGCCCTAGCTTTGGAGCATAAAAGATCAATTTATTGTTTCCATCTGCAGATAGGAATTCATTGATCTTGTCAATTGTTTCCGGATCTGACAAAAAGTCTTCAACAAAGTTTCCATAAGATGCATCAAGTTGGTCTGATTTGAAAGTCTGCTGCAACTTAGTTGCTATCCACCAGTGTCTTTCATCCATCTTTGCTTTTCGACATTTTCACTTCAAAGAATCTTTTCAGCAATCTGTAACAAGAAATATCAATAAATACAATCATTCTATTGTCTTTTGCACTTTGTCAGAATGGAAAGTTTGCTTTTAATGAAGACAATCATTTAAATACAATGTCATGCTTTTAATTGATCAATTAATACAATCATTTTATCATCTATGAACTTTGCTAGAATTGACATATTTTGACTGCACTTGCATGCAAGATCTTGCCTGCGCAAAATTAGCTAAAGATCCTGTTTTTATTTTTGTAACTTTCACTGCACCTGCAAAGCCAGACTGGGCCTTTTGCTGTCCATGGATCTATTGTTCTTCTATTGTTCGCATCTGCACACTTCTGCGTTTAAGAAAAAAATCCAGTCAGGCTGCTAAGCTTTCCATGTTGGGCACCTCGTATGCAGGGTATACATTCAGTGTGAATAAGAATTTTTCCAGTCAGTGTATTTGCAGCTTTTGCAGCCTTGCGGGGCCTGGGCATAGATCCAGTGCTTGCAACTGGAATTCCCAGTGAGTTTACCTTTGGCAAAGATGACTTCCTTTCTAACCTTTCTCCTGATACCGTCCCTTGCTAAGTTAGCAAGCACAGTCCATTTTCACTTTAAAAAACGTAAAATACTTTCGCTTCGGGAAATAATAAATTGAATTTATCACTTGTTATTGATATGATGATTTTGAGAACTCTTTCTTAATAATAATTTGCTTGTATTAAACAAGAAGCAATCATTATTAAATTGAAAGCACTATAAACTAAAAGGGTGCATATTACCACCATGGATGGGCCTGGCCTATTATATATACAAGCGGACTTGGTTGGCCTCGTTGACGTTGGCCTCTCTGCATTTTTAGGCCCATTCATGTTTTATGCAACTTCCCACAATTCTGAAAACTGAACGCAAAAACTGAACAAAACATTTTTAAAACCTTCAACGATTATCTTTCGTTGGAATGCAACTTCAACAAAAGCCTAAATGCCATTAAAAACATCGATATTTCATTTCGAGTACTCAAAGCTCACCTCAACTGACTGCTCTTTTTCCGCCATCTTTGAAACTTTAGCGCCTTTTTGATTGGTGATCTTTGAAGTGTTGCTCTGGTTGTCATGACAATGGCTTTTGATTGATTAATCAACTAATCAATGCATCTAAGGTGTTTGGCGGCAAACCTTCGCACAAGTTTGATGCAAACACAGGCACCAAGTCTTGATTCGCTGACATGCTTCCGCGAAATACGTTGCGTAAAACTGCCACAGGGGATTCTGTATGATTCAATCAAGATTTGTGTGATCTCTACCCTACCAGCATTTTATGTGATCTTTTCGTAGGCTCAATAGTCAATATATGTCGTAGTTTCGCTCTTTGACAAATGAGCGTAAGTTGAGGGTCTTATGCAGCGAGGCTAATCTTTCGGGGATTTATCCAAATACTTATAATTTGCAGCACACCCAGCACACACAATCCTGCAAGTAACATTGCAAAAACTACTCGGCCTTCCCGATAGCGGCTAAAGCTCATGTTTTCCAATATTTCACGTATTCATACAGACGACATGTCACGTGACTTGATCAATTCGCGCTCGAAAACACGACGCCATCTTGTTTTGGGGTAAATCTTCAGAAAATTTCTATAGGAATCTATAGGAAATTTGCAAAAAGTTGCATAAAACAACTCTTATATTTTCCCTTGCGATAGTGAATATAGAAAGGATATGTAGCAATCGTCAGTCAGACCCAAATCAATGAAATAATTGCACGAATAAGCTATTCTTCAAAGGAAACTATAAATTTAGTCCAAGAAAGCTGTGAGAAACTTGCCTTTGCGACGATAATATTGTAAACAGCGGCACAATCTCCCTCAGTTGTGAGTTGCTCGTCGCTTCTTTAAAGTCAACCTTCCTTTTCGACGTTCGCCTATCTCTCTGCTAAAGTTTTTGAATGATTTGAACAGTTTCCGAGTCTTTTGAATTTATTTATTGCGATAAATAAACGAGACACTCTAATGAAGCCATTACAAAGTATAGCGTCGAACGGGGAGTGTCTCGTTTATTTATCGCAATGAATAAATTCAAAAAGCTTGGAAGCTGCTCAAATTATTCAAAAACTTTAGTAGAGAGATAGGCGAACGTCGAAAAGGAAGGTTGACTTTAAAGAAGCGACGAGCAACTCACAACTGAGGGAGATTGTGCCGCTGTTTACAATATTATCGTCGCAAAGGCAAGTTTCTCACAGCTTTCTTGGACTAAATTTATAGTTTCCTTTGAAGAATAGCTTATTCGTGCAATTATTTCATTGATTTGGGTCTGACTGACGATTGCTACATATCCTTTCCATATTCACTATCGCAAGGGAAAATATAAGAGCTGTTTTATGCAACTTTTTGCAAATTTCCTATAGAAACCTATTGAAATGTTCTGAAGATTTACCCAAAACAAGATGGCGTCGTGTTTTTAACGCTGCTGTGACGTCATGCCGTCTGTATGAATTTTTATAAAAACTAAGAATTGGAGGCACTGCAAAGTTCCTTAAAACTGTTCGTAACTGTTCGTTCGTATTAAAAGTTTCTTTAAAACATCCTCGACGAGCGAAAATTAGCTATAAAGTTCCCAGACCAAACGAAAAATCTCCAATAGTTTACTGCACTGATAGTTTCTTAACAGTATGGTGATCTGAGAGTTTGGTTTCATGTAGAGTTTCTTATCAACAAATGTGTACTATAACTTCTGCTTTGACAGACATTGTTTATAAAAAACTCTATATAATACCGGGTGAGTCAGAAAAACAATCCCCGTTTGAAAGGCTACTGCTCCATTTATATCAAGGTAATAATATTGGCAAATATATTAGTTAATGATGGACATGTTCAAATCGATTTTAAGCCCCTCTAAGAAACCATCAAAACAGACCCAAAACCACGAGCAAATTTTCCAAATATTTCTGCCTTACAGCAATGGCTTTTACATGCTTTAGCATGTGTTCTCCCTATGGGAGGATGAAAGTTGTCCTGGGAGCATAACAGCATTATTTCGGACGATTTCATCCTCCCAGGAGGATAGCACCTGCTAAAACGTGTTTAAGTCATAGCTGTAAGGCATGAAAATTTGGTCGTGATTTTACGTCTGTTTTAAAGGTTTCTTGAAGGGGCTTTCCGCAGAAACTCCCTCATAATTTCAGAACGGAGTGGCCGATTTCAGTCAGGTAAATTTTATAATCTATTTGAACAGGTCCACCATTAAATGATATATTTGCCAATATTATTGTCTTGATATCCAGGGAGCAGTGGCCTTTTAAACCGGGATTGTTTTTTCTGACTCACCCGGTTTAAGAAACCCCACTCTCAGATCAAGAAAAAATAAGAAACTCGAGTACTAGAAAAATATTAGTCAAAAACTCTTTATCTAGCTTTATTTTCACTTGTTTCTTGCATTTTGTTACTCGGAAGGTTTTTGAATGGGCTCAGGATGTAAACATCAGGAATATTGTGAAACATCTGAGAAAACTTTTAGTACTCAAAATCTAATAACTTTAATTACACGTATTTTTTATATAAGAAACTCAACTCTCAGATCGCTGAAAAATTAAGCAACTCCAGTACTGGGAAAAAATTAGTTAAGAAACGATCTATTTTAGTCAAGGAAATCCTCAGCATATTTTTACCTTATTTTCATTTGTTTTCTGTATCATATTACTTGGAGGGCACTTGAGAAATGTCTAAACATTGGAAAGGCTTCAAGAAACTTCGTTTTGAATTGTTCACGAGAGCACAGGCAGTAAACATGAAGATTGTTATGGAAGTCGTAAGAAACTCGTAAGAAACTCCGAGCACTGAAAATCTGATAATTTTAAGAAAATTTCAGTACTGGCTCAAATTCTTCGTTTCTTATATAAAAAATACGCGTACTAGGCCAAATTCTTAGTTCCTTATGAAAAAATACATGTACATGTACATGTACATGTAGAAGCACAAGAAACGGAGTCGAATGAATCGCAAAAGCCATTTCTCTTTGATAGATTACCTTCCTGAAAAACAACTTTCTATTTTTACAATCATTCAAGCTATATATAAAACAATTTATATTTATTATGGTTACAGATTCAGATAAGCCAAAATTGCAAAACATTACTGCATTTACCTAACGAGCAAGATCATCGAACACATGTTCACGTCCATGAACGGAATAAAGACCATCTGCCTCAAGATCGTTGGCTACCTTTTTGCCTCCAAGTTGGTACTCAAGAGTACACCACGTTTCGAGGTCTTCAAGGTCTTCAGTGAAGAATGGCTAACAGAAACTCAAAACAGCTACAAGGTGAAACACGTGAGGACAACGTTCATTTTCCTCCTCTAAAATTGCCTCCTGCATCCATAGGTTTCATCGCCCTCCGTACCTCTTCAGGTTTCGCTTGTTGTTGCTTCTCGTACCTTTCCAGCTCCCGGAAAGGGCACTTCACTGTGCACAATACTACACGTTCCGACCAAAATGGGTTACTCTTTCAGCAGGAAATTCCCTATGGATCTGTTTTTCGAACAAAATCCCTAGATATGGGTGGGTCGTTTAATCAGAGAAAATTCTTAATTCGCTAAGAAATGGGTCGAACATTTCTTGATTTTCCTTGTAATGGGTGGGTGGATCTTTCGTCTAAAATTTGACGGTAGACATGAGTCGTTTTTTGAAAACCTGGGCAGCACGTCTAGTTCAATCTTCATTGGGAATACGCCCCTCCCCGGCGGTTCCAGCTTTTCTTACGAGAAAGTTGTCCACCTCTGAATAGTTTTCAAGATCTATCTGTGTCGGCCATGCAATTCCAAAACTATTGGATTCTTTCACGGGCGCAGGGGAAGATAAAATCTGGGGGGCTGCCCGATAAAATTTCTATTGTTTACCAAATTTTTGCCCGACTTAGGGTGGATTTTTGCCCGAAAAAGGCTGATTTTGGTAAATTTTTCCAACGTTGGGGGGGGGGGCGGACCCCTGGCTCCTACGCCAATGGATTCTTTATATGACGCTTCGTATGCCCCTTGTCGCTACCCATGTTCGTTTGGTACATCTTAGGACACTGCTTCGGCTCGACAGAAGCCTTGATTACTGGTATGCTCCAAGTTTATTTGAACAACACGCAATCTACAGTACCATCAATAACCTGATCGAACTGAGGTTCATGTCCTAAGGGTATGAAGTGATTGTAGGGGTCAGGCTGACGAGTCACAGCGAGGACTCCAGCCTTAACGATACATCGAGCCTAGATTGCTTCACCCCATCGAGACAGATCACTCCTCCGATTAGTGACCCTCTACTGGTCAAACAAGCGATCCTATCACCCATGCAAAGCCCCCTTCCAAGCCCCCCATGTAACGTTAAGATAATAGTTGACCCCTTACAAAGCAATACGCCCAAAGAAAGTCAATAAATGTATTAGAGAGAGATAAAAGAGGGTACTTGCTTCAAGCCGAAAATCCTTGAAAAAAGCAAAGCCATGTACAAAAGGAATACAGGCCGCAGGGAGCTTGTTCCTTCCCAGTGGAGCTTCTCCACAGAGGACAACATGTCTCCTCCACAGCACCCTGCATTTTATTGATTTCTGTGTTGCAAAGCGTTCAAGAAATAGGTTTAAAGCAAGTAGTGATGAAGAATAGCAACAACCAGACAATTACAACACATATAATATTGTGACACAATAAACGGAAAACCTACTGCAGTGGCACAATCTGCTACCAACACACTATTAGGTGGTTCTATCTTTCTAATCACACTCTAGACACAGTCTATGAAGTAGCCACAGCTGCCTACATCTATTACGTTGCTTGAAGCGAGGAGCTGTTGCAGTTTCTGCTAAAGGATACGAACAAAACAATCAACATTTGGGCATAGGTTGTGGGACAAAGGATGTGGGGCCCAGCTGAAACGTGCAGCTGCTAAGATGATTCATGAAACAATGATAGTCTTCATCAAGCGTTCTTTCAAAGTCGATAGGGTGACCAGAGACGTAGGAACGGGGGGCACTGGGGGCACGTACTCCCCCCAAGATTTTGCAGTAAACGAAGAAGTGCCCTTTCGTTTCAGGAAATGCTCCTTTAGCTTAATGAAAAAGTGCCCCTTGAAGTGCCGTGCCCTTCCAAGTTTAAGATGCTTCCTACGGCCCTGAGGGTGACCCAATAAAAAGTGAAACTTTTTTCAAACAAATCACTAAATTTGAATATGTTGGCGATCTTTAAAATTTCTTTTTGTGTAGTTGCATCAAGGACCAACTAAATTTACTACACGATCGTTACTTTATTTCTTCAGTAGCGCGTTGATGAAATTGCAGAATGGAAAACAACATTTTGAGCCATAGTACGTTACAAAATATTGTAATTTAACCAAAAATCTATAACTCGCAATTCATATGAAATGTCGAGTCCTAGATGATATGAGAGCTTTGTCGAGGACACAAGCAACCAATGTAAGTGGTGGTGCAGGATAGAAAATTTAACTTGAAAATCAGTTGTTATGGTTGTGCAGTATGCTTCAAAACCAGGTAGCTTGTAAAAGCACAAATTCACACAAATTCCAAGCAATTTCAAGAATTTGCAATATTGCTGGAACTAATTTGGTCCTTGATACAAAAATGCATATAAAGACATTTTCATGATCGGTAAATATAAACAAATTTTGATCATTGGGTCAACCGGTATCCTGAGACACACTAGTAAGCATGCTTCGTAATTCTAAAATCAATGATTCCTTGTCTCCGTGATCCGTCCCATACTCCCTCAGAATAAATCTAATCTGCAGAATGATTGCCAATCAGTGACTAACGTTTTGATGTATATTTGATTTTCAAAACGTTAGCTACAGGTTCAAGATCAAATTTTGCTGCGCATTTCTTTGCTATCTCCATCGGATACACAGATCACTTCCACAGACCATACCTTTCTCCTATTGGGACAAATATTGTTGATAAAACATAAAGTCAATAAGCTTAGGGTAAATTAAAAATAGGAAAGGCAGTCATAAATCGACTTATGAAAATATTATTCCATCCTCGCCTAATTGTGTTTCTATTTTTAAGGGCCTGGTGTAGGCTTAATCAAACTTGAGCGAAGTACATTTCCATTCCCGGGGGCCTAATACAGCAAAGATGCTAAAATAGGGGCAGGGGGCACTCGATTAGTTTCAGCAGTATACGCCTAACAGACCTGTTCAATAACTCTAGCAGTACCGGCGAACACTAAACTGCATAAATCACGCATAGCGTGAGATGAGCAAATAAAAATTATCAATCTACATGCTGTTACTATCGTCTTGTCTGCTTTGCAGACCCTGTGGTGCGCCCAGTCACTCGAAATCGAGTTCACTTTCCCTTGTTTTGCTTGCAACTGGAACAATTGATAACACTTTGGGCATAGTCGAATACGGCACCGAAATGCGATGCTATCGCCTCTTGTTCTCGTCTTTTGCCTCTGGTTCTCGGCCACAAAATTACTGCTTCTTGCCTCTGGCTCATGGCCAAAAAACGACGGCTTATTGCCTCTTGTTCTCGGCCACAGAATGACACCTTCTTGCCTCTGGTTCTCAGCCACGAAATCACAACTTCCTGTCTCTGGTTCTCAGCCACAAAAAAACGAGTTCTTGCCTCTGGCTCTCGGCCACAAAACGATGGCTTCTTGTCTGTGGTTCTCGGCCACAAAATGACGGCTCTTGCCTCTGGTTCTCGGCCACAAATCAAGACTTCTTGCTTTTAGTTCTTGGCCACAAAACGACGGCTCTCGCCTCTGGTTCTCGGCCACAAAATGTCGCCAATACAAAAGATAAGAATTCTCTGTGTTTCTACCTCAGTTCGTACATGATTTCAGATAAAATCTTGAGCACGCTCGTGTCCATCATTTGTGAAGTAGCTAACGATAATAGCCGTTGAACGTAGGGTAAAAATGGTGCCTTGTCTATGATACCTTTCGCGAGACATAGGAGAATATCAGCCGCTCTTCGAAGCATATTCACGCTAGTACCGCAAACATCTTCTGCGCTAAGTCCAGGTTGCACGACTCCCCCAGCAGAGACGTACGACGACGTGTTCTTTTCTGCTTCTTCTAAAAACAGAAGCACATTGCCAATGCACGATTTCTGCTCAACGATAATCGGTAAGATATTGTCCCCATGCGCTAGATTATCTAGAACGACAACAGCAAATTCCCGGACTGGAATCGAGGACTTGACGCCTATCGCTTTAATGAGTTCTTTGAATAACAATCTTAGTCTAGTGGCGGGAGGAGTTGCTAATATGAGATCAACGTTATTGTCTGTGATACTTAGCTTGGCTAGCGTTTCCAGTGCTAGCCGTTTGGGTGATAACGCGTACTTTACCGGGGCTGTAGGCATCGGATCTCGTGCCTCTGAAGACTGACAGACGACCCAGTGCAGCAGCCCGTCGAGTAGTGGAAGGATAATCTGCTCTGGATACCGAGACAAGTCTACTTGACCGGCGACGTTCGCTAAGATAACGAGTATATTCTCCCGAACGGCTTTCAGTCCTTCTAAACACAGCTCGCTATAACTATCATGACTTGCCTCTTGTAGGCACATCTCAGAGTCCTCTTGCGTTAATCGGAATTCCGAATGATCGGTGATGGGGTGTTCGTGTCGGTACAGTAGTAATTTGCCCATTAAAAGCAATAGTCCAGGATGGTTCGCTAAGTCATTGTCGTTCCCAGAAACGAACGACAGTGAACGAAAAATATTCGATACTGCAATCAAACGACACACAATCGACTCTTGGTAATCGGTGCGTAAACGAAATGGCGAATTTTCCGGTGAAAACGACTCTTGACAGGGTACTTTCCCTCGGTTTTCGGATGTTAACCTGTTTTTCAAGTAGCCAATAAACTCTTTTGAAGTGTCTAAGTATTGTTTCGTGTAATCCGTATCCAACTCTAAGGCAGTACATAATTCCTCTACCTTTGTTTCCAAGCCAGGCCTTGCATCAGACAGCCCTTCTTCTAGGCACTCCATTGCTCTGAAGCTTTCAAACGCCGCTAAATTCGCCGAGACTTTCGCGTCTGACCGGCCGTCGCTCTTTTTGTCAATTATGTCGTTTTTAGTATGCATGATATCTTTACAGATAGGCACTTCACTGGGCTCCGCATTATCAAGCCTTTCTTCTGACTCTTTCAACGATTTAACCTCGTCAGCTATAACCGGTTTGGTCTCTATCGTCGTATCTACCGCTGTAACATCTTTCGACTTCTCAACGACATTCTGCATTGGCTCCTGGACCGAATTCTGTACCGCGTTTGGAACTAAGTTCTCTTTCGCCGAAATTGCAACCGGTTCTGCTTTGTTTTCTTTAAACAACTCTGGTTTAATGTGGTTTAATACTTTCTTACATTCCATCACTTTCCCATTGCACCCATTACTACTTTTATCTTTGGTTTCATCACTTTTAACTGGGGTCGTTTTCTCTTTTGTTTCACTAACTGTGGCCTTATCGACTTCGGTAATGTTAGAACTCGCCGTACTGCTCTCTGTGTCATTACAACTCGTCTCGGCTTGGGCGTCTTTCTGAGGTTCACAAGGTGAGCTACCACTTTCTGGGCTACCACTTGCCGAAGCAACGCTACCTTCTTCCCACTTCTTCACCTCGTTTAGCCCATCCTCTGCCTTCTTGTTCTCCATATCATTTCCTTCGACCACTTCTTTGCATTCCGTAACACTCTGTGCAGCTTTCTTCAAAAGCGTTTTCCTTGATGATAGATCCATATTTGGGATCGACAGCTGTATATGCGAAGTATCATCTCCTCCTCCACATTTCCACGTCTCCTCAGTCAAGTTGCAATAGGCCTCTTCGCCTTCAAGTACACTATACGACGCAACTGTTGCTGTGTAGCTTGACTTTGCGCCCTTTACGACACCGACCCACAAATCTTTCAGTGTTTCTTTCCTAGTCCTCTTAGCTTTCGGCAGCTCGTAAATTTCATTTGGTAGAATATTTTCGAGCTCTTTTTCGAGGTAAATCGAATGCTCGACGTCGTTAAGGATGTTGAATGTGTCAACACAGCAACGTCGGAAATGATCCATAAGGGTGTCCAATAACCCTGGTAGCTGTGGTAAATGGAAGTATGATATCGTTTTGTCGTCATGTAGTAAGATGTTTAGCGTGTCGATTGCCCATGTGCATTCTGCAAGCATTCCTGACTTCAGTGACATCATAATTCGCCATGCTTCTACTGGGCCTGCAAAGCAATGGGGAAATTACTTTTGAGCGAAGATTAAGTTGAGACTTTTCGTACTGGAAGATCTGTAGCATCTCTAGAAAGGACATACAAAACATCCAAAAGTGTACCCATGGTAGCAGGAAACGTATGCTTTCAATTGAAACTTGAAAAGACTATTTGCAAATGATTTTGGGAACAGAACCGGATTAAAACAGTTTGAGCCCAGGGGCCTCAGAATTAAGGGGCCCTCTGAGAAGAAATTGGTGGTCTAGGAGCCAAGCCCCGGGGAACTTTTTTGCGCCATACCC
Organism: Aurelia aurita; assembly: GCA_004194415.1. NCBI lineage: Eukaryota > Metazoa > Cnidaria > Scyphozoa > Semaeostomeae > Ulmaridae > Aurelia > Aurelia aurita. The sequence goes on along the minus strand of REGM01000190.1, from coordinate 70,085 downwards.
TACAGACTCCTGAAAATGGTAGGAATGCCCATGTGCATCGTTTTTCTCTGAACTTTTTCATGTTGATCGTTGCTATTTGACACCATTATGTGTCATTGGTAGAGGTCGACTAGGGGGAGGGGATAGACGTTGGTTTCAAACAGATTAAATCACATGTTTTAGCTGCTTAAATTATATGCGTGCGACAGATATTGGAGAACTGAAAGAATTGGGCCAACAATTTTTCGCTTGTATCCTTTCTGCTCTTTTATCAGATTGACTCAAACAACATTTCAAACCATAAGTTGAAGCCTATATTCAATGGAACTGTATAAAACAAGGTNTTTTGAAAACGGAGACTTTTGACAACGCAAAAAAGCAGTGTGAACACCGAAAACGCAAAAACGGATACTTTTGAAAACGCTAGCAACTACAACAACACAACAAAATGCTTAGCACGTGCCAATTTCGACAAGTTCTCAACATTGCTGAGCATTACTGCTAATCTAATGCTTGGAGAAATCTTTGAAAAGTTTGTCACCAATTTCCAGGGCTGTAAACGTTGGTCTCGTTTTGATAGCATTTTCTTTTTTATCCGGAGCAGTGTGAGCGCTTCATCGTTTTCCCAGCGTTTTCATAATTACCCAAAGCAGTGTGAACGGGTAAAACGAATCAAAATGAAAACGGATAAAAACGAATACGGAGCAATGTGAACATAGCCTGTCCATTCTCGGAACGGAGCTCCCCTGGTCGTCACAACGACATTTCGATTCTCGGGAAAATAGGCCGGCCGTATGATTTTATCTATATTAATAGGCCTGACTCTTTAGTAAAGTGCTTTGTAAATTTTAAAAAGCTCAGCGAAAGGAGCAATAAAATTTCTGAATGTAAACATGGACGTATGCATTTACAGTTGAATCCCGTAAGCGAACTTTAAAGGAAATCTAGAAAAGCTCGCTGTATCGGAATATAAAACAATGGTTAAACGGAGATAATTTGCGGAGAATTTGCGATTTAAGGAAAAATATATTTAGTTCAATAACACAGAAACTTCATCTAGGAGGTTCGCTATGTCGGGATTCAATTGACGAACCAAGCCAATGATTATGTATAAGCGCTGCATCATAAAAACGGAGACTTTCAAAGACGCTGTCCGAAATCAGATTTGAAGTCGAACGCTCAAAACTTTAAAATGAACGCACAGAATGAACAAAATATTTACGAACATGGAGCAATGGGAATATTTAGCTGTTTCCCCCTTTTGTAAACTGGCTTTATACGACTTGTGTGCTATTCAATATACGAATTGTATACGATTCATTATACGAATTGTATACGAATTATTATACGAATTGTATTCGATTCATATACGAATTGTATACGAATTGTATACGATTCATATACGAATTGTATACGAATCACATACGAATTGTATACGAATCACATACGAATTGTATACGAATCTATACGAATTCCAAAAGGTGTCGATACGAATTAATTCGTATAGGGCTTCTCAAATATCGTATAGATATCGTATAATATACGAATTTCCTATACGAATTTGATACGAATGATTGGAGACGATCCCTTAAAGGATGAGTTATGAATTGAAATATCAGCTAAATCAAACCATCAGAAAAAGTGTATGTCTATTCTAGATAAGAGTCCATCTATTTCTTCGTTAAATGATGCTGTATTCAAACACAACGAACGGAATGATGGACAACAACAAACAGGATTGAACCGGGCTAGTCCCAGTTCTTATGCAAGTGTCCTACGCAGTCCTTACGCAAGTGTCCTACGCAGTTCTCTATATTCAACACCAACCATATCCTAAGCCTGTACAAACAAAACAAGACGAGTACAACTTACCAAGTTCCTTTGACGTTAGTTTCTGCCTCTTATTCAAAATTGGCTTCGTGTTTTCAACAGAGTCTGGAGGGAAGACAAGTGGTTCTCGTTTCAACGCAGGATGGATGGACGACTTCTGTGACTGACCGTGATGATCACTTGAAATGGGTGTAGATGATCGCTTTGGCTTCAATGGAATATTAGGCCCTTTGTTTGTAGGCCACGGCGAGCTTTGATCTTTCATGTTCGGGGGGTATCCTTTCAGCTTGTTCGCCAGTCGTTGTTCTTTGCTCATGTACGCTTGTGGGTGTTGACCTCTGTTCATACCCCCTTGTTGCTGATTCCATGGTGATCTCTGTAGGCCTTCTGGGTAGAGTTCAGGGGGGCCTGAGACTTGTCTTGGTCCAGGGAAATTTCGTGGCCATGACGGTGACAGAGGGTTTTGCATTGGGTTTTGCGGCATGGGGCCAGGGAATGACTGGGCATTACCATATCCTTGGTTTTGATTTCGTTGGAAGCCGGGTCGTTGGAATCTCATATAGGAATTCATAGGGTAACCAGCGTTCATGTCAGGCGTGTTGGAGTACGACGTACGACCTGGGTAGGACGGTCTTGTCTGGTTGAAGGACGACCCGACAGCACTGCTCATAGCGTTGTTTTGACTCATCGCCATTTGCATTTGGCTATTCATCTGAAACGGATTCTGATTGGCTCCATCAGGAACAGCCATCTGCCAATCACGTAGCCCTGCATCCGGGCCTATACCGGGAGACGTCATTTGTTGCATCTTGTTCATCTGTTGTGCCGCTTGGCTGAACTCCTTCGCAGAGGATGGCAAAGTATCGTTTAAAGCAATTGTTGGAACTGATTTCTCCATAGCTTTGCTGAGGGCATCTTGTCGCCATGCTTTGATGAACGATTCCTTGTTTTTCTGCTCATATTGGAGAAGGTACTTCGTGTATTGGTTTTTGACTGTATATGCTAATGAGGCGCTCGTTGATGAAAGATCGATAGACTTCAGGACTTCTCTAAATTGTTTTCGTTTCATAACCTAAAAAGATAGATGGGAGATTGAGATATAATCCTTTTTTCTATCAATATAAACTTAAAATATAAACTGCTATTTTCATTTAACTTTACTCCTCATAGCAGGAAAAGACACAAGGTCATAGTGTCATAGTGTTTCCACTATGAGAGACACTATAATAAACAAACCATTACAATATACCGGGTGAGTCAGAAAAAACGTGGGGTGTTTGTCAATTTTAATTGATGCAGTTTAATTTGTAGATTCGTTTCTTCAAAGTTAATTGCATAGAAGACAAGCTAACTTAGATATGAAAATTTGTTTGGTCGGAATTGGTCTTTCCGTTCCAGAATTACGAGCGATTTTAATAAAATGGTGTTTCGCAAGATTGCTAAAATAGGCCTTCGATTAGATTCTTATTCATGCACGTGTGACCTTCTAAACCATGACAATCATATTGTTTCTCTACCAAAAACTTGAAACAAGTCATGTATTGTGTTAGAGCACAAAAGGAAAAACTAATGTTGCTTATGTTGCATCCCTAGGGGACTAGTCATTTAATTGTCATTGTTAGCAAGCTGAAAGTTCTGTTACTAGCGATACTTTTCACCAAAATGGTTATATTACAAAATCGGAAATAGCTAAGGGAAAATATGACCGATTTTAACAAACTAAATTTATATAACTAATTCAATCTTTCTTCTGCAATATGAAACTTCAGCACTCCCGATTTGACTTGTTTTTCATCAAAATATGGCTCGCTAAACGCCCCACGTTTTTTCTGACCCACCCAGTACACAAAACAGATATAATCTCTATATATTTTCAGTAGGATAACAATTAGTAAAATCTGGAGAAGACGGCAAACTTGTAGATCACGATCTGAAGAATTTGAATTTTGAAGACGCAAATAGGAATAATTTTACTATTTCTGAAGATTCGTATATTAATAACAGAAAGAGGGCCAAGAAGTTTTCTAGGAAACAGTATTTGCAAAATACATCGATGAACCAACTAGCTTGTGAAATATAACAATTATAAGACAGAAATTC
>REGM01000190.1:38366-56548 GCA_004194415.1 Aurelia aurita | reverse complement strand
GCCTGTACTATGTAGGGAGATCACACAAACTTTTATTGAGAAAGAATATGGCATACGTTTCAGGAATTGTTTCATATATTGCTAGTATGGCAAACTGTATAAAGACATCTTCAATGCATATTCCGAAGATAGTGCACTTTGTGGAGCAGGAATCTATGCTGTGTTTGAACTTGATAACAACGTTTATTTTCGATTGCAAAGGAGGTACCCTTCTATGAAACACTCAATTTTTCATTCAAACAAGATGTCTTTATACAGTTTGTTATACTAGCAATATATATAGCAATACTATCAATATATATACTATCAATATAATATAATATCATATATCATATATATACTATCAATATAATCAATATCAATATATATACTATCAATATATAGCAGTACACTAAGACAGGTTTTAGATAAGGACAGAAACTAGTGATAACACATGAAATCTTAAGCACTGACCTTCATCAAGTGGTTCATTTGTTACAAGTTTTGGTTCATCACTTTCAATTTCTTTCTTGATTTTCACAACTTGTTTCTCTGCCTTCTCACTAGCATTACTGATGATCTCCTCAGCATCATTCAGAGTGTTCTCGTCTATGTCATCTACAGCTTCATCTGCAAATCAAAGAATTTGTTAAAATCATATGAAATTGGGATCAATGTATAAGAGGGAAGGGAGATGACAAGATTTGTTGAATAGCAGCAGATTTTAATACAAAGAAACCAAGAGAAAGTGGCAAGGAATTTTTGAAGATTGGAATTTATTCTGATTATCTGTTTAGTTCGAAACTTCTGTATGTTGAATCTTCTAAGCACATTGAGTACACATAAGTATACTAAAATACTCTTGGAGAGGAGATGGGACAGAGTTTTAATGCTTTCTAAATTTCACAATTTAACTCCAAACACACACCAAAGATTTAACATTCATTGATTAAATACTAAATTTTGCTCCATTTTCAAACAATTGTGAACAAATCTGGTCTGAAATTTTAAAACTATTTGCAAAGTAAAATTTGATCTATTCTTTAAGTGACCTCTTCTTGCTAGCTTTATGATATTTCTCATCTAAAATGCAAAATGTTTGGAACTCTTCTAGTTTATGTAGCAGATATTGAAACCAACAACCAACATACTAGCAAATTAGGAACAATGCAACATGGTAAAAATAACAGCGAATGTGGTGCAATAAATGATGATAAATATACAAATTGCCAATATTTCGTCCACAGGAATTCTTCAGGGCTGTTACTAACAACATACACCTGCAAAGAATCACAACAACACACCAAAAGAACTTCTAGTTGAAAATACTTGATAACTAAAATACCCACCTTCTTCAGCTTGTTCTTGTGAACAGTTTGGCATCAAATTAGGCTCTTGCTTGATGCTTACTTCCCCACTGTTACTGGTACTACTTTGACGTGATATGCTTGGCTTGGTGTCCGTCTGTGGGGATATTTTTGATGCTCCTGGTGATGCGCCTTGTGGCTTTGATTGGTTGCTGAAACTAGGACTGCCAAAACCACTTTGCTCCACGCTTGGTGAAAACGATAAGGAGTTAGCGCTTGCTCTCCCCTGACTTATTGGGGAATCTGCAAAATTTGCTGTCTGTCTGGGTATATTAGGCCCAAGAGGTGATGCTAAAGGCATATCTTTCCCTGAAGGTGATTGTATACCATTCCCTGTATTGCTGAAAGGGGAGCCGATCATTTCTGGGGACATGAATCCTCTTCCTCCAGCACCATACTGGTATGTGTTAGGGTAGCCTGTTCCAGGTGGGAAGTCTCTCCCTGGTCTGCTACTTGCTGCTGCAGCTCGGACAGCAGCTGCTGCAGCCACCATAGCAGCTTGCCTCTGGCTTTCAGTAGGTATCACAGGAGGGGCATTTGCCATACCTGAAACATTTAATCGTATTAGTAATTTCTAAAAGTAGATAATAGCCACATTTATTCATCAATTAAACTTTTTAACTTCTTTCTTCTTGAATAGAGCGCCCACTATTTTCCAATTAACTTCAGTAGTAGATATTTTTACCTGTAAGGCCCCAACCAAAGAGAATACTTTGCTATTCCCAAGATGCTATTCAGTTTGAAGGCTTTAGAGAGATCTCAACACCATTAGTTGTTTTTTGAAATTGCAAAATTGCAGATACGTCAATAGCAAACTTGATCCCAAGACATATATTTGCTATTTTTGGTGCACAAACTTTTACCTGTCTCTTTCTATGTGGCAGTTAGCAAACTTTCAAACATGGCTTTCACCAGCATTACTTACCTTTTGGTTGATTGACAGGAAAACCTGGTCCAACAGGACTATACATATTTGGTGGCCTTTGTTCCATTGGCCCTGGTGTTGGTGTCTGAAAAAGAATAAAGCAATGATTTGACAGAGCTTACTATGAAGTTCTCGGAACATTTGAAAGCAGTGATAGGGTTACTGTCCCACTGCATGACAATTTCTCTAGGCCTAGTATAAACGTTACATCTCTGCTGCTGTGTCAAATTAAATCACTTCACCTTCAAAAACTAAATATTTATTCAATGTGACAGCTTTTAAATCAGCATGGCATTAACCCTATTCTAACCGGGTAAATTTTTATCGATTTTCTACCGGGGGGGGGCGTTTTTCGCCCCCCCCTAATTATCTCGCAACTATAACAGCTATGATAATGAGACTTGCACTGTATCATAATTGAACAAAGGAGAATCCAAAAATAGCATTAATTAGTTTGTAGTCACGTGACTGGTTGCTAGGCAACCAAAAACAATGCAAATTTTGACGAAATCGAGCTATTATCATAAAAAGGTCTATTTTTACTAAATAACTGAGTAAAATCACCATAAAACTATCGAAATACCTGCTTGATATCCTTACTTTGCAGTTTCATGTAGTTTTATATCAATATTTTTGGTTTCTAATAAATTAACTAATTAATTATGGACAATAAGATTCAATGCAAAATTGCTAGCGCAATAATGATGCTTAAACACCATCAATTTCACATTTACTTGGTGAAATCAGACATCTTCATCAATATTTGAAATCATTCAATGATTTTTCATGCAAAAATTACTAATCAATTAGAAATATGACGTCATAAAGATTGATGACGTCATACAATTTAAAAATTGTTGATGTCAGCAAATATAGATAAATTATATATCAAATGAAAGTACTCATCGAGACGAATCCAATGGTATATATATGGATGAGATTGGAGAAGAAATAAAGAAATTAGCGCCATTTTAGTGATATTCTTCGTGACCTGTCTCCAAATAAGGGCATCTGGTGGTCACGTGGTTAAACAATAGGCATTGAAATTTTAATTTTTTGGTTGCCAATTAAATTTTTTGGTTGCCAGCTATCATCGTTTAAGAGCTATTAAGATAAGTTTGGTAGGGGGGGGCGAAAAACGCCCCCCCCCCCCCGGTTAGAATAGGGTTAAACAATTAATTGTGACAATACATCAGTAGCTCTGCCGCTTAATTCACCAGGAGCACAACTGGCTTTAAACAGTCGCATTAATGTTGAGTCAAACTAAATTCACACACTGGCTGTTCCACTGTACTGTACATCTAAATACACTTTCAACAGCTGCTCTTACCCTGGGAGGTGCAGTGTTGGCTATATATGTAATTAAATGCGGCAACATGCTTGCAAAATTTAAATCAATGTCAAATTAGTGCTTCATTGGCATTATATTAACTGCAATTTAACTCAATGCAGCAAAAGTGTGACATTTAAATTAGGCCTAAGAAATTTGACAGCATAAAGCATTCTAGAAAAATGTACTGTCAAGTTTGATTATTTAGAGATGTTCCAAAACTATACTTGGTGCTCTTAGAATATAAATCTATACGTGTTATTCTAACTCTAAGATGATACATCTTCAATTCACAAAACAAGCAAGGAAATGATGAAATTTCGTTCTAGACCCCGTTAAATATAGCAAAATTTCAATTTTTTGGTTTTTTAGTATTTGCCCCATTTAATATGTTTCTAACGAGGCATCAATCACGATTCTACCATTCTCCATTATCACATTACAGTCATATTTCTGAAATATAGGCTTCTTGGACCACCATGCAAAGTTACCATTAAAGACATTTCACAACTAAAAAACTTAAACTTTCAAAAGCAGCTGTACCTGTGGGCTTGGTGATGGAGAGAATGGCTGATTAAATCCTTCTGGTCTCATGCCATTACTTCTGAACCCTGCTTCAGGACCAGGACCAGGACCAGGACCAGGACCAGGACCAGGACCAGGACTAGGACCAGGACCTGGACCAGCACCATAAAACTGATTGCGACTGAAATCTGGCCTGTTTTGAAACTGAGGGTATTGTGGAGGAAATTCCGGTGTCTGGGCTCCGATATGAGGTGCCATTGGGTTATGAGGTGCCATTGGGTTCTGCGGTCCCATTCCTCCTTCCATCATTCCCATTGGAAGTTGATTTCCAAATGGATCCTTGAAGAAAAATAATTCCAAGGTTACTAGACGCTTGGCTATGTTACAGAATACCAAATCTCCAGAGCTTTTTATGAACTCCCCTGGGGATCTTGAGGTAAGGGACATAGAAGTCTCGCAGGTAAATTAAAAAGGTGTTCATATTTAAAAAAGTCCTGAAATTCAAAAAGTGTATATACCTATTGAAATTTTGAAATTTTCTTTTTGAGGTGTCATATCAATGATCAAACTGAATTTAGCAACTATTAGTCATTCTGGCCGTGGTTTTGGTAAAATTCTGAGGCTTTTTAAGCTACCTGGTCTTGAAGCTATGACAAAAACTATGAAATTTACTTCCCACAGAAGTTTCTTTCTTCAAAGTAAGCAATGAGGAATGTTGCAAAGAAAAGAGAAATCGGGCAGATTGCCCCCAACAGTTGCCTGCGTGCAGACTCTACTGATTTCTTTTCAGAGAGGTTTCTCCTCCAGTAGAGTATGCACATCAGTGAGCAAATCCTTGTTCTGGGTCACGTGCGGTTCCCAGAATTGAGGAACCAAATCATTGAATTAGATTCAATAGAGCGATCTATAAACTGGGTAGACACAACACCCACAAACCATAGGATTTCAAACACAGTAGGATTTCTTTGCCTAGCTTTGTTCATGCATGCGCCAATTAGATATCAAAGACTCAAACATAGACACAACAAGCCTCTCAAACAAAGGGGATAGGCTTCAGCCAATCAGGAAAGGGCTAATATTTTCTCATAAACTGAGAACGAGGAGTTGCTCCCTGATGCGCAGACTCTACCCAACAGATGAACTGTCAAATAATACCTCATGAAGGTTCTTCTACTCTTGTCCAAATATGGAATGTAACAGATAACTAGCCTTATCACGTCTTATAAAAATCTCTTTCAGAAAACACATTTCCACTTCCCTGATCCTGAAAAGAATCTCAGGAATCACTCTTATCTAGATAACATACAGATAACATAGCTTCCTACTCTTATGTGCAATTATCCAAAAATAAGATCAATACTTCCAGATAGTATCTACCACAGACTACTTGTTAAAGAATTTAGTCCCCCTTTACACTATCCAGGATAGCTATCGCCACGCAGCCAGGATTTTGTACTGGATAGGGGTGCTGTTTACATCACACCAGAGCAATCCAATATGACGCTTCAAAATCAGAGTGAACATCACTTTGATAGGTGATATGAGAATCACTCGGGCATGGTTTTGGCATGGATATAAACTCTGCTGTCTGATACGTTTCGCTCCATAATCACATTTCTTTACTTCGAGAACAATGAGCAACAATAAAATTGAAAAAACAAAACAAAAGATTAAGAAACAATACTGGATTGCTTCCTTGTGATGTAAACAGAAGGCCTTCCTGGCATGAAAGTCAAGACACGACAATAGCTATCTGGTATAATTTAAACAGTGGCCCTGTCCGATAGAGGTCACTCGTAATGAGACGAGACTGGCTATCCAGTATAGTGTAAACGGGGCCTTGTAGAATTATGTAACTCTAGGTTTGTACATGAGAATCCAATTTTCAACAAAATCATAAAAAAGTTTAACTATTTTACTGAATCATCATTTGTAGCAGAGTTTTTTTATGACGTTGATGTGGGAGGGCTTTTTTGGTGAACAAGGGGTAAGTTAGTATAACAGGATTTATGATTGTAATTGGTAATAAGAAAACAAGAGCTTCTTGACACTTGTGCCTTATTTAATTAGAAAAGTAGAAATAGAAAAGTGAAAGTAGAGAAAATGTAATTGTTAGGGTAGAGACTTGAGATGTATCGTAACTACTTTTCTAAACTGTATAGTAATTATTTTATGTTGATTAGGTTTATATAATGAATTCTGCCCACTCATTTGTAGCACAAATAGTTATGATTTGGACCCCTTTTTTATCAGCATAATAAATATCTGAAACAGTATCATAAGTTTCTTCATGGGTCTGTTTCAACAAGCATGGTTTGTTTGTGCTCTCTTTGTCAGCCTTTGTTTTTTTTGTCACTAAAATGGCAACAACATTAGAGATGATACGCTCGTTGAAACAAACCCTCCTTTAGTCTTAAATTCCATAGATGACCATACACAATATGGCCAAAAAATGTTTTGTTAGTACTGTATAGCTGAAATATGTAGATGTCAATAAATCATAAATTTCAACACTGGTCATAGATACTGTGTAGATTGGCAAACTTAGACAAGAAAAATGTTTCCTTATTTGAATGAAAAATCTCAGCCCAGGCTGAGTTCAACAAGGTTGAGTTTAAAAAATATTATTGAAAAGGTTTTTTTTACAAAAGTCATACTGTGCAGCATGGTTGATTTTTCTAAAATAAAGTTTCTTGTCGCCTTTCCCATTTCCCCTATCAAATGACTTATTGTTGGTTGAAATAGATGGATAATAACATATGATGGACAAATATATTGTGATCTAGTCTAAAAATAGAACAAAAGACAACCCTTGAACAAAAGAGGCATGGCACAATCTACCCTATACAAGGCTGTACACAGCATAGGGGCAGCAGTTGCCCCCCCTAAAANACAAGCACAGGACCGCAAAAATTGGAGAAAGATCTCGGAAACTATTTGCAAAGCAGCAGAAGCAGAAACTACATGAAACTTTCATGCCGTAACTGCGTAACTGCAATTATATATTTATATATATATCATATCAATATTCTGTCGAGGCTAAAAGCCTTTTACAGTTCAATTTCTTGTACTTCCTTTTTGATTTTGTACAATATAGTCTCATTATAGCGTACTTCAAGGGACATGCGGGAAGGGTATGGTTGGGAAAATATGTTAAAAGCATGTGCCATATTTTTCCAGGGATCCCAAATCCTAAATAATCCTAAATTTTGACCTGATTTGAGGAAATATTCCCTCTTTGCCCCCTAAATATTTTGAGCTGTGACGGCCATGACCCTATACATCTCTTGCTTGTCTTTAATTCATAAATGAGCAGTTTTGCAAACATCAAAAATTTCATAATTGTGCAGAGTGCTTTTTCACTTTAATCAAAAACAACATAAATTTCTCAACCTTGTCTCTTACTCCATCATGCATCCCATTTAATTAGACCAAACAAACAAAGATGGCTTATCTTATAGTTTTTTTAAGATGTCATGAAAGAGCTATTACGCAACCAGCATTGTGGGAAATTTGCCAGTTCCACCTTCTGTCTCTTGCTTATTTTACATTTGCAGCTAAGATAAACAGATCTGAATTCTCAAAGGGATTAGCATCTCATTTTTTGCAGCTGTTTACTGACAAAGCTAAAAATTTGGGCATGAATATGAACAAAGATTCAGAACAACTCTAACAAGACAAATTTATCAAGATTTTAAGATGACAACCAGGGGCGTCACCAGCCCTGTAAAAGTGGGGTGGATAAAGTAAAGAATTAGGTTCTGTAAGGTATACCCAACCATTTTGACACTATTTTTGCTGATGAATAAATACAACTCTGAGAAACTGGGGTGGACATGTCCACCCCAGTCCAACCCCTGGCGACGCCACTGATGACAACTAAATACAGTAGCCCCTAGCATGTCACTTTGAATCAATGTGGTGTCCGACCTCCACGCATAACAACTGAAGATAGGAGGAAAAGTTTTTCCACATGGGTGCAAAGATTCTTAGGGGTCATCAACAAAAGATTTTCGTCCCTGTTAGCGGATTTTGTCCGTTAGGGGGGAGGGGGTCTCACCTGAATCCGTTAAGATTGTCATTTTGGGGACGAAAATCCTGAAAAGACATAAAGTTTATCCGTTAAGAAGGGGGGGAGGGGGTTCGGATCTTAACGGACAAAATCCGTTAACGGGGACGAAAATCTTTTGTCGATGACCCCTTAACGAACTATGGCTTAGTGCGAGGACGTCTGATAAAGTATCTATTTTTTATAAATAACATGAACGATATCTATAAATAAAATTTTAACATGTTCCTACTCAAAAACTTCATTTCTTTATCTAATATTAACTATAGTTTTATCTTTAAGACCAGCAAATTGTAAATTCCATTTCTGACACATATTATTTTTCATGACAAACAATGATAACAGCAATTTCATATTTGTTCAAGTTTTTATCCTGTTCAAACATTGTTGTTATTACTATTCTTATCATTATTATCACCTTAAACTGAAAGTCAAAACAAGCCACATTTCTTGTGTTGGATTTTCACAGCTAACCCTGAATTTCAGCATCTTGAATAAATATCAAGCATTTTATAAATCATCAATTTGTTTGCTAATCCAGGAACAGGAATACTGTATGACAAATCTTGTCAAATTCACGACCTTGTTTAATCATCAAACATCATGCTTGATTGAATTTGAAAGAGGTGAAAAAATGATTGAAAATGTTCATTTATTTGCATGATCCAAATGGTAGACAACCCATCCAACATTTGACCTGAAGGTTCAAGAGTTTTCATTGATGCAAAAACTTCATCTACATAGTGTGGCAGCTTTTGTGTGCAAGGAAATTGAGGAAAATTCCAAATTTTATTGAAATGTACCAACAGATCTCAGATTGTACCGATTAAATTTGACAAATTAAACAGGTTTTGTTTAAACAGAATTTTACAAAACTCTATCAAAAATGAATTGCAGAAAACAGTTAAAACCAAATTTGCATGAAAACATCCTCAACTTTACTCTCTTCACTTCCTCCTGTTTCTATTCCCTCTGTTTCTATTTTGTTATAAAAATATAAAACAAAGAACAGTCATTCCTCTAAATGGGTTTCACTTTCTAAAAGATAGAGAACAGTAAATAACTACAGTAGTGGGCATTGTCTTTGCCAACAGTGTTTTGTGGCTGCAACCCATTACTTTTGCTTTGTTAATTTGTCTTGACCACACAAAAAGTAATCTCCTGGCCCTCATGGCCCCATTTCCCTTGTAAAACAATCTAAAACCACTGGAAGCCACACCTAGACCATCAGCCTTTAGTGGACAATCTGCTAACAATAATTCCAAATGATATCCTACAAAATAAATATATAACTAAAACAATGTCTATTGTCCATAGTTTGGTGACCAAAAACATATATACCTCTTTTTTAAACTTCTTATTTCTTTAAAAAACTTTAAAAAATCTTTTAAAAAAACTAAAACCATTTTTGCAGAAGGCAGTAGATACATTAAATTCTGTAGCTAGAGGATTTTTGCACACTTTGTGCTTCACATTGAACCGTTTTGATAATTCTGAGATTAAAGTTTAAACTTACAACTTTTAATGAATTAACTTGCAGCATTTGATACTGTTCCTTGATGAAAAAGGAATATATCTTGATCCTGAATAATGTGATAAAAATTCAAGTTTGAAATGAAGTTAAAATTTTACTTTTCTTCTGTTTTCTCTGTTTAGATCTCGAAATCTGTTAGTGTCTAAAATACGCTTTTAGGATGCAACTCTTGGTAAAAATGTTAATGCTGAATTGTGCCAATTGTGCATCAAAGGCCCAGAGGTACAACAAAAATTCTTATATTATACAGTACAGGCATTGCATAAATTAACATCCAGGAATTCTCAAACAAATGGGTTCTTAAGAATTCTCCACACCCAGATAAGATTTCTTGAGTGGTATGAAAACCTTCAACATTTTTAAACAAGAATTCTTCAGACACTTAAAGACTTCTAAACTAAATCAGCATCCAAACTTCCTGCCAAAATGAATTGAAAAAAAACACATCATTTTCTTGGCTTATCTTGTAACTAATTATACAAAATTCCTTACACAATATTAAACATTGCTTACAGACCACAACAACAAAGTAATTCTGATTCCACAACAGAACATACAATATGCAGTTGCAAATCTTTTTCAGTAAAATTTAATGACTTGCACACTTAATTACAAACATGTTAAAGTTAAAAATTAAGTGTTCATACCAATAATCTTCATTTTAAAGTCTCTATCTTATGGGGCTTTACCTTGATCATAAAATTGTGCACTATGTAAATAACCTTCATTGAGCTGACTTAGTCAGTTTAATGAATGCCTATTCAAATATTCATCTACAACCTACTTCCTTTTTAACTGAAAAAGAAAACACTAGGCATTCTTATCCATGTGCACCTGTTGTTCTATACAAACATACAGATCCTTGCATTATTACAAGAATCAACAAATGAAATAATTCCAAGAAACATGCATACTGAGGTCAGGGAAGAAAAGTGGATTAGAAATGCTTAAAACACCTGCTTTCTCCAGTCTTGCTCTTCTGTTACCAAAACAGTTCTGGATGAAACAAAGAACTATCTAATGTCATTTGAATCCTGTTAATAGTTGCTCCTTGGTAGCAAAGCTTCAAATAGCTTTTCTAGATTTCTTTATTTAATATTTTAGGTTTTCTTGAATTACCAAAACAGTTTTGGGTAAAACAAAACACAATCTAAGCTATTTATATCTTATCAATGCATGTTTCTTGGCAGTAAAGCTTTGGAAATCTATTTCACATTTCCATGAATTACCAAATAGTTTTAAGGTAAAACAAAAATAGTCTCCGCAATTAGATTCCTGTTGATAGTTGCTCCTTATTAAGGCTTTGGAAATCTTTGTTAGGTATGGACGAATCATCAAAACAGTTCTGGGTGAAACAAAAAAATCTAGGAGATTTGAATCCCCTTGGCAGTAAAGCCTCTTTAAATCTACTTTCAATTTGCATGAATTACCAAAACAGTTCTGTGTAAACCAAAAACCAATCTAGGCAATTTAAACCTTATCTTTGATTTTCTTGGCAGTAAACCTCATGACATTTTTTCCAATTAGCATGGATTACCAAAACAGTTCTGGGTAAAATAAACAAAAAAATCACACCAGCCATTGCAATCCTATTATTAGCTGTTCCTTGGCAGTAAAGCTTTCAAAATCTATTTGCAGGAATTAACAGAAAACAAAGCAATCTGAGTAAAACAAAGAGCAAACTTGGCAATTTCAAATAAGCTTTTGAAATCTATTCCTGATTCCCATGAGATTTCTACCATGCTGACATAAATAAAAGACAACTGGAGGAATTGAAATTAAAAATAGTCTTTGGGTGAAAATCCATTGTTGAGGGAAAACCTAAACCACATTGCATTTGACATTAAATAATCAATTGAGCCCTTTGTTAAGGTTAAAGCTATTAATGACATGTAATTCAATCACAATGCAGACACAAAAGGTCAAAACCAGCCAATCATATTCAGTCATTTTGACACCAGCAGATATTCTGCCAATTTTGAAATTTTAGTCTACTGATGTTGTGGTTTGCATATGGCTAAGCATGGCAAAGATGGTTCTGTGATACCAAAGTGAGGTAATGGAAACAAAGATGTTAGATTGCAAAGTAACGCATTTTGTATTTCTTAGATTTGCAATTTTACAGATTTGATGAGAAGTAGGTTTCTTTTCCATGTGTTTTATCAAAGTTATGTAAATTTGATCAGTACATCCTCTATTTCCTTTATGGAAGAAGATATGACTAAATTCACAAGAATGAAATTTTTCTGCAACATCAAAAATCTGCTGAAATTTCGCAGAAAAGTCAGCAATTTAAATACTCCTTTCGTTACATACCTACAACTGCAGTTATCTAAGTAACCATTTATACAGTATGTCGACAAAATTTTCTTCAAAATTTTCATGCATTACCAACCAAAATTTGCAGATAACATGTATCACAAGGGAATATGCCAAGAATAGATATTTGTTGTGCTGATAAGTGTGAAAAGGCAGACAATAAAATAAACCTCTTTGTTTTCAACATGATTGAGCAGTGAAAATATTCTCTGTCCATACTGGAAAGTTCACTCATTGCACGCACAAGTTTTGGTGGCCTAAGTATATTTTGGTGGTTAAATTTTAAGTTTCAACAGTGAAAGGGCAATTGAAGACAACACAGATATGAACCAAGACAGTTTTTGCACATTAAAGTTATAGTGTGCACACAGCAAACTTCCCAATCTGATTCTCCCTGGACAGCAAAAATTACAGTCTAGTCATCTACTATTTTCGAATGTGTGAAATAGCTGAAACTAGTTTGCACATATTTTTACAATTTTTTCCTTAGAAAATGCAAAGATTTCATTCAATTGTTCCCAACAGAACAATGTGCTATATATTTCTTTCATCAAATTTAACACAAAACAACTTATCAAATATTACAAGAAATATATATATAAGAAATCCAGAATAGTCCCTTGGGAAGGGCGGGGGGCTAGCGATTTCCTGAATGATGCATAGTGCGCAAACACGCAGTCGCCCCATCACAAAGCCAGGCCTTTTTGAATGGCCTAATTTTGGGGCCTAAGCACTAAGCGCAATATTTTCGCGCTTTTGTTCATTTCGAATTTTAGGATCCCTTTTTGCGACGGAATATCTGTAAAATTGAGCTTTAGAGTAACAAATAACGTGTCTCACTCCCTCGTAAAGACCTAAGGATGGCCGAAAGGGTGAAAATCGGGCTTCAAACACGCGTGAAACGTGGACAACATCGCCAGCCTCTAACAAATGAAATTAATGTCTCCCTTCTGCCAAGTTGGCTGCAAAACTTCCTTGGTGACGTTGTCTACCACACTCTCGTTAATATATCTACACAGAAAAAACTCCTTTTCCCGACAGCCTTCCTCTTCGGGCGATCGAGCATTAAGTGTTGGTTTGAAAGGGCTAAGTGTGGCCGGCAATACGCTAGGACAACGACTTCACCGTCCTTTCTCGAACTGCACAAAGCTGCGGAGAGAGCGGACATTTTATTCGATGAGATAGTGTGATACTCACCCTAGAAGCACTCGTAGTAAAACTCTGTCTTGCTTGAGAGAAATTCTGTGCTGATGAAGCAAACATGTCGCTATCTGAAGGCATTCTTCCCTTCATGTTTGACGATATAAAAGAGTTATAATTCGGGCTAGAAAAGCCGTCACGATTGCCAACAAAGTTGCCTGGCTGGCCTGCTTGCTGTTGACTTGGAAAACCTTGCTGGTTCTTGAAAGGAAAGTTCGCCTCATTTCTCCTTACATTCTGCTGTTGCTGATAAAACTGGCTAGGATGTTGCTGAAAGTTCTGTGAGTCGAATGGCTCGGCCATGAATCGTGACATGCCGTTCTCCATACTTCGATAAGCGTACGGAGGTGTTTGACTAGGAAGGCTGTTGCTCGGGGAAGACATGCCTGGGCTTTGAGAGTAACTGGGAGGAAAACCATTGGAGTTTCCATGCCCTTGATCATAGTACTGCATTTGGAAAGGACTGTTTGGTTCCATTCCTCACATAAAGCATAATTTAAACATATTTCTTCAGCGATAATATCCCCTTGTCCGCAAGCATATTCTCTGTAGAGTCAGCTATGAATTGCCATAACAAAGTGAGCTCTTTCGTCAATCGACCACTCTCGCTACTTCGCAGTACAATGGCCTCTTTCCGCAATGAATTCACTGTGTATATGGCCTGAGTTCTTGATTAATACTTCTTTGATTACTTGAATCTTTCACAAGCCGCATTTGGAGTAGAAAAAGTGTGTAAATCTGTGTCTATTATCGCCTTTTGCGAAGCTAGGCAGGCTTCAAATCCAAGATGGAGCTCTCCGTTGTAATGCAAAACTAAATTGACTCGAACCAGGCCCTTCGGCTGCGATGCCCATTAATGATTCACTTCGAAAAACGGGTGACATCACACGGTTCCCAAAACAATGGTCTCTTGTGGAAAAAATCTCCCAAAGTCTCCTTAAAACTGGTCATATCATCCCCTATTGATTCGATATCCCCGAAAATTTTAAACAAAACTACTTAGGCATATTATAAGATGATTTTCAAGCTACTAAATATTTCTTATAATTTACTAATTAATTTCCTTCCCCCCACAAGACCCCCGTATTCAACAACTTGTCTTTAGGCCCTCAAAACACGCCAACTGCACTTCCGCCCTCTACGTATAACAACACACAATTTTACTCAACGATATCTCAAGAAACTTTGAGGAATATTGGGGAAATTTCTTCTTAGTCCGCTTGGGTCACCAGTGCAAGACTATGATCTGAACTTATTCTCCTGTTCAATTATCGTAAGAACAGTTTCGCCGATTATAATCCCTCATAAACCACAAAATAAAGGCAATGTATTCACAAAGGTCGACAGTCGTTGCAATAATTTGCATACACACGGGTCACAAATGAGCGAGATTCCTCAATGACTAAAATAATTTTCATAGCAAAATTCAAATATTCAAAGCAAAAAGGCTGCACGAAAGTTAGAACTGCAACAATTTTTAATATTTGATGTCCTCCACTTGGAAATAAATGCCAAATTTTGAAGATAATTTCGTATCTGGTAGAAAGAGTAATTCCTCCCAGATGAAATAATCCCTTCATTTGCATATACACAACAGTTCACATGTGCTTTGAAGCCAACACACAATTAGAGTGTTCAGCTGACCATAGAAACGATCTCATTGGTTTAAATTAGCCAATCAGCTTCGAGGTTATGATTGGCGATTTCCGATAACTTCGCGGGTCACAGCTGCGTTGCTGTGTTGTCAAGAGAGAAGGGCAAGGGCAACTGGGTGAAGTTCCTATTTCTAAATATGAAGGACTCTCCCAAAAAGTCATCAACACTTAGGTCACCCTTCCCTCCTCCTGTGCACGATTCATTGTTTCTGTGTTAGTCTCGTTTAGGCAATGTTATGGCCTTCCAAAATCGCCCGTTGTCGCCCTTACCCTGCCTGACAACCGTATTTTTGGAATTTTGGAATCAGAGTATTATTAGAAATTTTGAAAATAAAGAGAAATGTTAGAAGATATTTTTATATTTCTATTTCTTCCTTCATTTTAAACTTTCTAAAAATTTAGTAATCAAGGGTATGTATCAGTGAATCTAGAGGGCTTGGTTTTATTGATAGGAAGGCCTGTAATAGCTAACCCCCAACTAAAAGGGAAGAGAAGTTGCAAAAGAGGGACAGACGAGCTTGTATATTGATACATTCCTACGACAACTGGATAAAGAGGAAAGTTGATGGCCAAAAAAATCGCCGAGCTCAATCGTCACGCATNGAGTATTTTTGGAAATTTTGAAAATAAAGAGAAATGTTAGAAGATATTTTTATATTTCTATTTCTTCCTTCATTTTAAACTTTCTAAAAATTTAGTAATCAAGGGTATGTATCAGTGAATCTAGAGGGCTTGGTTTTATTGATAGGAAGGCCTGTAATAGCTAACCCCCAACTAAAAGGGAAGAGAAGTTGCAAAAGAGGGACAGACGAGCTTGTATATTGATACATTCCTACGACAACTGGATAAAGAGGAAAGTTGATGGCCAAAAAAATCGCCGAGCTCAATCGTCACGCATTGCGTTCTGCTGGTTCTGGTAATGTAGATGTATTAGAGGGGCCAATTTAGAAACTATCCCTGCCATTTTTAACCTGGGGTGTTTCCAGACTACATATTTAGCTTTTGCCTGTAAATTTTGTATACCCAGCGGCGTCGCCAGCCCTGTAAAAGTGGTGTGGACAAAGTAAAGAATTTGGTTCTGTAAGGTATACCCAACCATTTTGACACTATTTTTGCTGATGAATAAATACCACTCTGAGAAACTGGGGTGGACATGTCCACCCCAGTCCACCCCCTGGCGACGCCACTGTGTATACCTGCAATTAGCTCACTTTCCTTTTCTTAAATTTATACTTTAATTAATTTGATGGCAAAATTATACATACATACATAAATACATACATCACATCGTTAATATGAATTAAATTAACCAAAGCCTGCAATTCCCCAAGAAATGAAGCCCATTCACTTCAAAGAATCGTTAGGCCAAAGCAAACCAAAGCCAAAATCAGGGCTTTTGTAAGCAACGTTTAAAAGTCCCCCAAAAAACTAGATGCACAACATATGTTTACAATTAACTGTGCCTCATATAGCAGGAAAAGACACACCCACTATGAGAGACACTTACAATAAACTAACAATTACAATATATACAAAACAGAACAAAAGGAAACAGGGCGAGGCTGCTGCATCTTACATTCAGAATTCACTTAAAGCGTTTCGTTGTATCATCTTTGCTTGTATGATATAGTGGCATCCATGATCATTCTGTTGGTGATTAAATTCAAGTGTGGACTGCCATTTAAGAGGAGATTGCATAAGGCTGTTGTATCCATAGCATTTATATCTAAGGCAGGGATATCTGAGAGCTGACCAAAGAGATCTGTGCGTATAAAGTCAAACTGTGGGCAGTGCAGGAGAAAGTGTTCATTGTCCTCTTTTCCAGTACCGCCAGTACCACAGTTACAAATCGGGTTTAGACAGTGAAAGTTAACCTTTCTTCTATAACGTGAATTAAAACATGTTTAAATTGGAGGATAATTCATTCCTGCATATTCTGGCAAATGACGATACTTCTTAGACTCAATACATGTCGTAGTTTCGCTCTTTGACTGCACTGATAACGCTACAACTACACTGCAGCTGTAGCTACCTCACTGCAGCGACAACAACAACAACAGCAATTCAAATCAATGAGATGAGCGTAAATTGAGGGCCTTATGCAGTGAGGCTAGATACTTCTTAGGCCTACTCGCGCTATAGGTTTNATCAAATGAAAGTAGACTTTAAGACAAATTGATTGGTACTAATTTCATGGAAATCAGATGTCTATGAGAAATGTTATGCACGTTTTAACAATTTTATTTGAGACCTCTCTCCAAATATGGGCATGGCATAGTCACGTGACCAATTATATGACAATGACCTATTGTTTATTTGATACAGTATTAAATTTTATTAAAAGTCATATAGGTTCTAGTCTTTTATGACGTGTAGTTTTAGAGCAATTAGAGGAAGTTTGCTTGGGGGGGCCTTTTTTGCCCCCCCCCATGTAGATTAGGGTTAATTAATTTGATGGCAAAATTATACATACATACATAAATACATACATCACATCGTTAATATGAATCAAATTAACCCAAGCCTGCAATTCCCCAAGAAATGAAACCCATTCACTTCAATGAATCGTTAGGCCAAAGCAAACCAAAGCCAAAATCAGGGCTTTTGTAAGCAAAGTTTAAAAGTCCCCCAAAAAACTAGATGCACAACACATGTTTATAATTAACTGTGCCTCATATAGCAGGAAAAGACACAAGGTCATCGTGTTCCCACTATGAGAGACACTTACAATAAACTAACAATTACAATATATACAAAACAGAACAAAAGGAAACAGGGGGAGGCTGCTGCATCTTACATTCAGAATTCACTTAAAGCGTTTCGTTGTATGATATAGTGGCATCCATGATCATTCTGTTGGTGATTAAATTCAAGTGTGGACTGCCATTTAAGAGGAGATTGCATAAGGCTGTTGTATCCATATCATTTATATCTAAGGCAGGGATATCTGAGAGCTGACCAAAGAGATCTGTGCGTATAAAGTCAAACTGTGGGCAGTGCAGGAGAAAGTGTTCATTGTCCTCTTTTCCAGTACCGCCAGTACCACAGTTACAAATCGGGTTTAGACAGAGGCGCCGGAAGGAGAACGAAGCGGCGGGGGCAGGCACTTAAAAAGGGGCACTGCTAAATAGGAGAACTGACACATTGCATTCTTCTCAGAAATTTTTTTTTGTCACAGGTAGGGTTACGAGCAGCAATGGAAGAGTGGAAATTAATGGGGGCCTGCTTGAACTTAGGGTTTTGGCGCTGCAAGAATCTAAATTGACAAGGAATACTAGT
>REGM01000190.1:25447-38123 GCA_004194415.1 Aurelia aurita | reverse complement strand
TAGTGGAGAAAAGATGTAGTTTCAATTCACGGCGGAAAATCATTATTGAAGGGGACTGTCTGATAGTGAACGGAATGTCATTCCAGGACTTAGCACCTGCATATTTGATGGATCTTAAGCCATACTGCATAGTGTTGTCACATCATGCAGAATTTATTTGATAGTCACAAATATTTTACTTTTTTCAAATAAGTTTATTTGTTTCGTCAATCCACAAGATAATAAACATAAACTTCAAAATTCAAAATATGAAATTCAATTTGCAAATAATATGAAATATTCCTTTGAAGAAAGTTTTTGGAAAGATTCAAAAACACATTTTATTTGTCGCAAGAAGAAGACATAGGAAAGAAAACTTTGGTGGTGAGAACAAACGGAAAAAACAACAGTTTGTTTCACAAGTAAAAACTTGAAATGTTTATTAAACAATGTTTGCTTGTTTGACCAGAGTTTTAGGCCGAGGAATAAGAGAAACAACGACGAAGAAAATAACACTGAAAATGCACAACTTTTAAGGATATTTACATTAAAAAAGGTCAATAAATACAATGCTTTTATAAAGTTGGCTTGAATATAATTTATGTTCGATACATTTATTTCCATGAAAACAGGATCAAAAGATATAACTGCTTGTGAGGAAAACATTAGAAATATAGGAAGAAGTAGTCCTGTGCTATCTTCTTACAATTGTTTTATCATTAGGCATAAGCTGACACGGTGGAATGATATTCTCAGATGTGGGTAACCGCAACTGGAAAGTCAACCTCGTCCCCAGGGCCTTTTGTCATAAAGGCCATGTGGATGAGGTTGCTGGGCCGGAAATTGAAGCAGGAGGGGTCTTCAAATCTAAAACAATTCTTGCATTACTTTCACATTAGAAAGGGGATAAGAAACACAAAGTTTTTAAAAAGTTGGGTCCCAAGAATTTTAGAGATAAGAAGATCTCTTCTTGCATTGGATAGTTACACTTTTTGCCAGTATCCTAAAGAATCTTCCATGTTTGATCAAGTCTCGTAAAATACTAGTGAAGATAAAAGGAACAGCAAAGCATTTACCATTACATTTCTAGTCTAACTTTGATTTTGAGGTGCTCGTTGCCATAGATTAACTGCTATCAGTGTTATAGACTTAGGATCACCAAATTACCGACAGGCCTAAATAGTGGGCCTAAAAATTTTAATTAACATGACACAAAGTTTTTGCTATTTGGTATGCTTTCAAATTTCACATGCTGCAGGGCTATTAAATGGAAAGAGATCTCGTTCAGATTGATCTGAGAAGACGACTTTTGAGACATGTTTTGTTACAGAAACAAACTTTGGGTTGCGTGGTATTTATACAAGTCCTCGCCAGCTTTTTCTAAGATATCTCTCACCCTAAAGTAAAGAGCAACTACCCCGGATACCAGACCCACTTTTCCTTGGGTCATATTTGGGTCCGGCACACAGGGTAAAGATCAATGTGTCAAACATGATACACTTTGGAAGGTCAAAATATTCTCAATTTTGTCAAAGATAACACACAATTGCAAACTATGTTATTTAAATAGACAGTGACTGTGATGAAGGCGATACAAGAGGGACCTACAATACTGATACGTGTCTAGACTTACTACGACGTGATTCCTTGTATTCGTTCAATATTTTTAATCTGATTTTGTATTTTCTATAACCATTCAATTCAATGAGCGATACTGAGACTTATGTAATGAGTATAATACGTGTCTCCAATACTTAAAATCATAGAAATGACCAAATTGTTATTAAGGAGTGCTTTAGTCTTAGAATATCTCAGGCAAAAAGTTTTACCTTGGCAAGCTATCATTCTTCTCAATGTATGTGTATTCTAGAATAGGCATTAAATCTTAAAAAAGAGATTGTACGAATGGTTTGCATCTTCCTTTTGATTAAATGGATTAAAAGGAACTTCAGGTACTTTGCTACTATTTGTTATTGGCAATTTTTGGTATCTTGATTAATTTCAGAATTAAAGCGTTTTTCTTTCTATTGAAAACATTCATGAGAACTTTTGAAAAAAATTAAAATCATCATAAATCCTAATTTGATAGAGGAATGACTGTACAATCTTCAAGAAACCCAAAGTTTGTGAAGGTCTACAATGTGGCGGTAAGCAAAAATCTGTAGCCTTTCTGGTTTACGATTTAGAAATTTGATGACATCACAACTTCAAAACTGGTTGAAACAGTAAAAACGCAATAATTCTGAAAATAATCAAGATATTCAAAAATTGCTTGAAGGCGTTGTGGCGCAGTGGTGTAATCCTCCAACTTTGCAGCCAGAACAGTCAGGCGGACTGGGTTCGATCCCAGGTAGAGCCCCACCATTTGAGCGTCATGACAAGGAGTCGCGGACTCGATTAGGTCCTCTCTACTTCTGCGATCCCAGCGCTTGGCGCTAAAAACAGCAACTTCACCAATTGCCAATGAGCAATAATAGCAAAGTACATGAAGTTCCTCCTGAGCCATTAAATCAAAAGGAAGATGCAACAACCATTCGTGCAATCTCTTTTAAAGATTTGATGCCTATGCTGTGTATTCTTCATTTCCGTCGTCTCCTGGTTTCTTGATTGGACGGCTGAAATGCTTAGAGCAACTGTACCGGGTGAGTCAAAAAAAGTTAAAATGTTTCAAAGCACGTAGCTTGCTACCTATTAATCAGATTCCTTCAAATTGGTTATCATTGTGTGTGTAACATGTCAAATTAGATACCAAAATTTAGTTGGTTGAAATCGGTCATATTGTTCCCTAGTTATGAGCAATTTTATAAATTGTTTAATCTCAGGATCCTTCAAAACAGGCAGAAAATGGTTGATCAAATTTGCTAACAATTCAGCATCACGATACTGAAAACTATCTGAAATAAGGCTAATAGAAATTCCCGAGTATTAAAGAATAGTAAGGCTGGCTCTGTATCTTACAATACTGGTTGCGTAGGCAATAAGATATCGCGATAAGGCTTCATTTTCAGCGCTGTGGAGCTTAAATGTTGGACAATTTGATTCAGACGTTTAGGCCTGTTTTGAAGGATTTTGGGAGAAAACATTTTTACAAAATAGATTGTAAATCGAGAAAAATACAACCAATTTTGACAAACTAAATTTTATTATCTAACTTGACATGTTACCCACACAATGAAAAACATTTCTAAGGAATCTGATGCGTAGCTAGTAAACTACAGGCTTGCAAACGTTTGAACTTTTTTTGACTCACCCTGTATGTCCCAGATCACATATAGCTGTTCTACATCCCTGCATTTCTGTCTTTCAATGCATAGAGCCTAAACATATAATGCTACATTTGGCATCCAGTCCTTCAAATTTCGTAGAGGAATAGTTCGGCTTACTTCTTCTCGACTTGCAACTGACTATGCAGCTTGAAACAGAAGTCTTTCTCTTTGGTTTGTATCAAATCAGCGAGGATTGTGAGCAAGATCGTTCCATCTTCACTCCAGTCAAGTGATCACGTCATATGTTCACCAGATACACCTTTGGCTAAATATGGTTAATATTAACTTTTGACGACCAGAAACTGCGTGGCTAGCTGTCCAGGATATGTTTTCCAAGTCTTTTTCGCTTGTCCTGTTGTCCTTATCCCAAGAAAGATATCGTAAGGTTCGTCGAAGAAATATTTGAATGATGAGTATGAATTATATGAGTTTTCTTCTTGCACTTCTTTGAATAAGCTCTCAGCCAGCTTCGGATTTCTCTACAAAATAAAAAATGCCATGTTATATCTAGGTAATTTCAACCTACTTTCACTTCATAGTTTGTATGGCTCTGATATGCCGCTACAACTATCTGAAGTCATATCTACAACTACGACCTCACTTTTCTTGGAGTCTAGAAGATGGCCATTCTCGTCCTGATTTAATATGGCCTAAATCTTTCGACTATTTTCTTCTCAAAACTTAATCTAAACGCCCCCAAATAGCGGATTTTCTGAACTTCTGCAGCACAAAACACTAGGCATCAGTATTTTAGAAACATTTTAGAATTGCATAAATTTTATTATTTTTGAACCACCACTGAAAAAAACTCCTACATTTAAGCGAATTCTGTTCTTTTCGAGATGCATAAACTCTTGTAAATTCGCTCACATCTTCGAAATTTTGATCTTTCAGCGGATCAGTGGAGCACATCTTGTTTGTTATTGACGGGAAGTAGAATTGGAAAAGAGTATCCAATCAGAGCAAAGTTGTTAAAAACATGTGCTCTGAATGTAGCGACAAAAATATTTGTCCGGTTTTAGAACTGTTGGGAAACGAAGGCCTTCAACAAAGCTACAACAACAATACCTATTTGATATAAAGAGAGTAAGTCGAGGGGCCGAGCATTAAGGCTACTTTGAGCAAAATCGAAGTTTAATTTGCTATGGTTAAAAACAACCTCGACTTATCACTCTTCGATGCAAATAGAAATGTCTACACAAGCAAAGGTCCTCATCACCTGTATACGGCAATTTGCTAGCACCTGTTGAAACAATAGTTGCTAGNATTTAGTTGGTTGAAATCGGTCATATTGTTCCCTAGTTATGAGCAATTTTATAAATTGTTTAATCTCAGGATCCTTCAAAACAGGCAGAAAATGGTTGATCAAATTTGCTAACAATTCAGCATCACGATACTGAAAACTATCTGAAATAAGGCTAATAGAAATTCCCGAGTATTAAAGAATAGTAAGGCTGGCTCTGTATCTTACAATACTGGTTGCGTAGGCAATAAGATATCGCGATAAGGCTTCATTTTCAGCGCTGTGGAGCTTAAATGTTGGACAATTTGATTCAGACGTTTAGGCCTGTTTTGAAGGATTTTGGGAGAAAACATTTTTACAAAATAGATTGTAAATCGAGAAAAATACAACCAATTTTGACAAACTAAATTTTATTATCTAACTTGACATGTTACCCACACAATGAAAAACATTTCTAAGGAATCTGATGCGTAGCTAGTAAACTACAGGCTTGCAAACGTTTGAACTTTTTTGACTCACCCTGTATGTCCCAGATCAAATTTAGCTGCTTCTTACGTCTCTGCAGTTCTGTCTTTCAAAGCATAGAGCCTAAAAATATAATGCTATATTTGGCATCCAGTCTTTCAAATTTCGTAGAGGAATAGTTCGGCTTACTTCTTCTCGGCTTGCAACTGACTATGCAGCTTGAAACAGAAGTCTTTCTCTTTGGTTTGTATCAAATCAGCGAGGATTGTGAGCAAGATCGTTCCATCTTCACTCCAGTCGCGTAATCGCGTCATATGTTCACCAGATACACCTTTGGCTAAATATGGTTAATATTAACTTTTGACGACCAAAAACTGCGTGGCTAGCTGCCCAGGATATGTTTTCCAAGTCTTTTTTGCTTGACCTGTTGTCCTTATCCCAAGAAAGATATCGTAAGGTTCATCGAAGAAATACTTGAATGATGAGTATGAATTATATGAGTTTTCTTCTTGCACTTCTTTGAATAAGCTCTCAGCCAGCTTCGGATTTCTCTACAAAATAAAAAATGCAATGTTATACCTAGGTAATTTCAACCTACTTTCACTTCATAGTTTGTATGGCTCTGATATGCCGCTACAACTATCTGAAGTCATCTCTACAACTACGACCTCACTTTTCTTGGAGTCTAGAAGATGGCCATTCTCGTCCTGATTTAATATGGCCTAAATCTTTGGACTATTTTCTTCTCAAAACCTAATCTAAACGCCCCCAAATAGCAGATTTTCTGAACTTCTGCAGCACAAAACACTAGGCATCAGTATTTTAGAAACATTTTAGAATTGCATAAATTTTATTATTTTTGAACCACCACTGAAAAAACTCCTACATTTAAGCGAATTCTGTTCTTTTCGAGATGCATAAACTCTTGTAAATTCGCTCACATCTTCGAAATTTTGATCTTTCAGCGGATCAGTGGAGCACATCTTGCTTGTTATTGACGGGAAAGTAGAATTAGAAAAGAGTATCCAATCAGTGCAAAGTTGTTAAAAACATGTGCTCTGAATGTGGCGACAAAAATATTTGTCCGGTTTTAGAACTGTTGGGAAACGAAGGCCTTCAACAAAGCTACAACAACAATACCTATTTGATATAAAGAGAGTAAGTCGAGGGGCCGAGCATTAAGGCTACTTTGAGCAAAATCGAAGTTTAATTTGCTATGGTTAAAAACAACCTCGACTTATCACTCTTCAATGCAAATAGATATGTCTACACAAGCAAAGGTCCTCATCACCTGTATACGGCAATTTGCTAGCACCTGTTGAAACAATAGTTGCTAGGAACCGCTGATTCTCGCAGTTCTCTAGCCACTGACTAATTACCGCTCTCCTACAGGTGTTACCAATTGGTGTTACCTTGTTACATTTTCAACTCTGGATATTTTCTTTCCGAGCTCAGAGAGATTGCAGCTTTTGGATTGAGGTTGAGCATAAGAAATGGATACATTTGATTCCAATCATGAACAATAAGACACTGTACAGGGTTTAAAAAAAAACGCGACTCACTTTTATTCGAGATTCTTCAGAATAAATAACATTTGAATAAATTTGACGCATACCATCTGACAGCACAATTTACCTTCTTTCCAATGATATCCAGCTTGGGGACATTCATTGAATTCTTTATCACTTGAGATTGAAATTTTAGTNATTTAGTTGGTTGAAATCGGTCATATTGTTCCCTAGTTATGAGCAATTTTATAAATTGTTTAATCTCAGGATCCTTCAAAACAGGCAGAAAATGGTTGATCAAATTTGCTAACAATTCAGCATCACGAT
Organism: Aurelia aurita; assembly: GCA_004194415.1. Lineage (NCBI taxonomy): Eukaryota > Metazoa > Cnidaria > Scyphozoa > Semaeostomeae > Ulmaridae > Aurelia > Aurelia aurita. The sequence goes on along the minus strand of REGM01000190.1, from coordinate 31,335 downwards.
ACTGAAAACTATCTGAAATAAGGCTAATAGAAATTCCCGAGTATTAAAGAATAGTAAGGCTGGCTCTGTATCTTACAATACTGGTTGCGTAGGCAATAAGATATCGCGATAAGGCTTCATTTTCAGCGCTGTGGAGCTTAAATGTTGGACAATTTGATTCAGACGTTTAGGCCTGTTTTGAAGGATTTTGGGAGAAAACATTTTTACAAAATAGATTGTAAATCGAGAAAAATACAACCAATTTTGACAAACTAAATTTTATTATCTAACTTGACATGTTACCCACACAATGAAAAACATTTCTAAGGAATCTGATGCGTAGCTAGTAAACTACAGGCTTGCAAACGTTTGAACTTTTTTTGACTCACCCTGTATGTCCCAGATCACATATAGCTGTTCTACATCCCTGCATTTCTGTCTTTCAATGCATAGAGCCTAAACATATAATGCTACATTTGGCATCCAGTCCTTCAAATTTCGTAGAGGAATAGTTCGGCTTACTTCTTCTCGACTTGCAACTGACTATGCAGCTTGAAACAGAAGTCTTTCTCTTTGGTTTGTATCAAATCAGCGAGGATTGTGAGCAAGATCGTTCCATCTTCACTCCAGTCAAGTGATCACGTCATATGTTCACCAGATACACCTTTGGCTAAATATGGTTAATATTAACTTTTGACGACCAGAAACTGCGTGGCTAGCTGTCCAGGATATGTTTTCCAAGTCTTTTTCGCTTGTCCTGTTGTCCTTATCCCAAGAAAGATATCGTAAGGTTCGTCGAAGAAATATTTGAATGATGAGTATGAATTATATGAGTTTTCTTCTTGCACTTCTTTGAATAAGCTCTCAGCCAGCTTCGGATTTCTCTACAAAATAAAAAATGCCATGTTATATCTAGGTAATTTCAACCTACTTTCACTTCATAGTTTGTATGGCTCTGATATGCCGCTACAACTATCTGAAGTCATATCTACAACTACGACCTCACTTTTCTTGGAGTCTAGAAGATGGCCATTCTCGTCCTGATTTAATATGGCCTAAATCTTTCGACTATTTTCTTCTCAAAACTTAATCTAAACGCCCCCAAATAGCGGATTTTCTGAACTTCTGCAGCACAAAACACTAGGCATCAGTATTTTAGAAACATTTTAGAATTGCATAAATTTTATTATTTTTGAACCACCACTGAAAAAAACTCCTACATTTAAGCGAATTCTGTTCTTTTCGAGATGCATAAACTCTTGTAAATTCGCTCACATCTTCGAAATTTTGATCTTTCAGCGGATCAGTGGAGCACATCTTGTTTGTTATTGACGGGAAGTAGAATTGGAAAAGAGTATCCAATCAGAGCAAAGTTGTTAAAAACATGTGCTCTGAATGTAGCGACAAAAATATTTGTCCGGTTTTAGAACTGTTGGGAAACGAAGGCCTTCAACAAAGCTACAACAACAATACCTATTTGATATAAAGAGAGTAAGTCGAGGGGCCGAGCATTAAGGCTACTTTGAGCAAAATCGAAGTTTAATTTGCTATGGTTAAAAACAACCTCGACTTATCACTCTTCGATGCAAATAGAAATGTCTACACAAGCAAAGGTCCTCATCACCTGTATACGGCAATTTGCTAGCACCTGTTGAAACAATAGTTGCTAGGAACCGCTGTTTCTCGCAGTTCTCTAGCCACTGACTAATTACCGCTCTCCTACTGGTGTTACCAATTGGTGTTACCTTGTTACATTTTCAACTCTGGATATTTTCTTTCCGAGCTCAGAGAGATTGCAGCTTTTGGATTGAGGTTGAGCATAAGAAATGGATACATTTGATTCCAATCATGAACAATAAGACACTGTACAGGGTTTAAAAAAAAAACGCGACTCACTTTTATTCGAGATTCTTCAGAATAAATAACATTTGAATAAATTTGACGCATACCATCTGACAGCACAATTAAACTTCTTTCCAATGATATCCAGCTTGGGGACATTCATTGCATTCTTTATCACTTGATTTGATTGACATTTTAGTAAGTATGGCCTAATTTAGATGCAGGAAAGTTGTAGGACATTTACATAGGCAAAAACCCATCTTTGTGAGAGCTTATTATATCATTTGTAATAAATGTGTCTCATGGGAGTAAATATATCTATTTCCTACGTAAGGCCATCACCTCAAGTGCTTTTAGGCCTGAAATGTTTTCATAAAATCTGTTTTGTAACTTTTACGGTAAAAATGTTCTTGATTTTGCTCTTACAGCATGCTGCATCTAAAATAGGCCATACTTACTAAAATATCAATTAAATGATATATAGTTCCATTAATGTATCCAAACTGCATATCATTCGAAAGAAGATAGATTGTGCTTTCAGATGGTATGCAGTACATCTATTCAAATCATGTAAAATGTTTTTAATTTTCAATTGTAGTTGGGTTGCGTTTTTTGTGAAACACCCTGTATAACAAGGGCAGTTTTTGAAACAATAGCTTCAGTTGCCTTTGATTGAACGAAGCAATTTCAATGGTCGAGTTTGAGTAATCAAGCCATGGATTTAAACAAAGCAGACCGCAAACGTTTCCCTAGAAGATAGGCAGCTAGCTGAGTCATTGTACACGTGAAAAGGGGTTTTCAAGAGAAGAAATGAGTATCTATTGAAAGAAGAAGGATACATCTAAAAATGCACGGCCTAAATTGTATTCATTTAATTCAGAAGATGAACAGTAAGCATTACAAATCTGTTATATTTTTGTGTAATCCATACGTTTATTGCTCGCCTTCTGAATTAAATAGATGAAACGTAGGAGGTAGAGATTTAGATATATCCTTCTTCTTTCCATATATACTGATTTCCTCTTTAAAACCCCCTTTTCGTGAGCAAAACGACCTAGTTACCTAGCTATATTTCGGGGCAACCTTTGCGGTGTTTTTTGTTTACATCTGTGGCTTGATTCTTCGGCTGTTGAAATCCCTTTATTCAAATAGCTAATCGCTTTGAAATGGCGTGTCAATCAATGGCAATTGAGTGTTATAACGTCTGTCCTTGTTACACTAGGTATATGAATAAATTTGATATATTCTGCTATTTCTCACTGTATCATCCTCTCATGCAAAGACGTTATTCATGATATCAGCACGTACATGATTGATGTAACAACAAGCAGCTATACCACTCAGATACAAAATTGTTTCCTCCATGGTAAAATACTCCATAGAAAGATTAAAGGGGAAGAGTTTAATGTCTCATTCGTCTGACTCTCGCAATTGCTTTAGCGGGTGTCCCAAAATTCTGTATCGGCTTTTGCAGAACCGTACAGTCATGAAATATGAACAAATCTGAATGAATTACCGATCATTTTGAAACAAAAAGCTCAACTTAGATATAGAAATTTATTTTGTTAAAATCGGTTATCGTTCTAGAGTTCTGGACAATTTTACTTGGAATCTATTTTTAACAGTCCCTGCTCATCAACAAAATTATGTATGTATGTATGTATGTATGTATGTATGTATGTATGTATGTATGTATGTATGTATGTATGTATGTATGTCACTTAGGTTTTGCTCCTTTGAGGATTATAATGCTCGCATTCAATTTTTAAAGCTGAAACCTTGGAGAAAAGTTATCGAAATTTTTAGATTCTTTGAAGAACGTTAAAAAATAACTCGCAAGCACAATAACCTGGAACTCTAGAATAGTTTGACGGATTTGAGTGAAATAAATTTCTGCATCTAAGTTAGGCGTTTCTCTACAAAATGATTGGTATTTCATTCAAATCGATGTATAATTTATGATAGTACATTTTGGTAAAGGCTGATACATCACTCTTGGACACACGGGATCACGTCGATACGCACTTGCCAATAATGGTGCCTTGGCTGAAGAGGAGCATACAGAGAAGCAACGATGCATATGCTCCATGCTCCAGGACAGTGATAGTGCACAATGAATTTTATTACTTGGCAAGCACAAAACGTAGAGCGGCCACTACTTTGGGCCACTAATTTTGTAGACTTCCAGAACGGGGTCGACACTGTTATTTGGCAAAAATATACGAGGCAGAAAATTTTTGTGAGCTCAAGATGAAATCTAAAAAATTGAGTTGTTCATTCTGTGACAAAAATTGTAAATATCATGGTATCATGCAGCATGAGAAGTGTTTTAAAGAGATATGTTTGAATTGATCTGAATGAAAATGCCAATAAAAGTACCCATCTTGCTGTGTCATTTCATTAGAGATCGACAAGAATTGATTTCATTACGATCATTAACTTATTCATCTGTAATACCGGGTGAGTCATAAAAATGTTGAGAAGTTTGAAAGCCTGTAGCAATCAAACCATTTAACAGCTTCCTATTAACTGATCAAACCTGTGTAGCTAATATATCAACTTAGATAAGAAAATTTAGTTTGTCAACATTGGTCGGATCAATCTCAAACTACGAGTGATTGTATAAAAATGCTTTGTCTCAACATCCTCCAAAAAAGGCCTAAAATCCTTCATCAAATTTGCTAGCAATCCAGCCTCATGGTAATAGAAATTAGACGAAAACGACGGAATGACAGTCCTAAGTCGATGCAAATTATACAGCAGCCTCTTTATATACCTAGTAAATGTTTGAGCGATACGATAGACAGGTAGCGTTTGATTATGAGAGGTGCGTAGCTAAATTGCCAGCAAATTTGATCAAGGATTCTAGCCCTGTTTTTAAGGACGTTTTGATGAAGCATTTTTATGAAATCGTTAGTAATTTGAGAACGATACGACAGATTTTACAACCTAAATCTTTCCATCTAATTTGATATGTACTACACAGGTATTTCAGTGTTTAAGTGTTTTTGATCGTTTTAATTTTTTCAGTGTTTTCGAGACCAAAAATCGTAAGAAACTCGCTTATAGCTCAAGAAACAGAGGACTAAAAAATTTACAAGAAATCCCAGAATCTAATTCAGGATTTTAGCTGAAAATTAAGTCATAAATCGTTGAAATCAGTCCAATGTACGATATATCGTGGCCTGTCAAAAGTGGATATTTTTGTTGGCGCACCCGGTAGGAATCTGACAAATGGTTTGAGAGCTACAGGCTTTCAAACGTCTAAACATTTTTCTGAATCACCCTATATAACATCTAATGCTCCTATTATACGGAGTGAGCAGATTTTGCAAGAATTGTTTTTGCCCATTTTTGTCCATGTGATTTTTGACGTAATAGAATAGATTTTGCACTGTCCCTCAGTTCATTCACATAATGACCTTTTGCTCATGAAGAAATTAATTAAAACACAGATAAAATGTCTTACCGCTGCCCTGAGTCTCCCACTCCTGTCAATTGTAAGATATCTTCTGGAGTAAAGTCCTTTTATTCTCACAAGACTTGGTCCATATGATTGTAGCTCTATAAACACTGTTGATGTGAAGATAAGTCTTATTTCAAGCTGTCTTAAAAACTTATTTCAAGTTAAATACAAATTATTGCACACAGTGGCGGAGCCAGACTCTAAAATGTGGGGGGCGTCCCAATGTAGCTTCACCGTTGCGCCGAAGGCGCAACTTCGTGAAAGGAGTCCGGGGGCCAAGCCCCCGGAAATTTGTTTGGAACCACGCCCCTTTTTCTATGAGGAAACGCCCTTCTATAGACACCTTTTAAGGTCAACGCCCTTTTCTTCTTCACATTTTCTTTATAAAAAACTTGCATCAGCACCTGGTTCTTAAAGTTTTTATTTTCATATGAAAATTTCCCCCTTTAATGTAAGGTTCTTAATTAATTTGTTTCTTATTTCTTGGGTACTAAAATGGCACGTGCTTATTGAAACATGGTATGTGCATAACTCATTGCCAAAATCAAAACTGGATGAAAATAGGATTTCACAACTACACATTTTGGCAAGTCATTTAACC
>REGM01000190.1:14162-25424 GCA_004194415.1 Aurelia aurita | reverse complement strand
CCAAAAACAAAACTGGATGAAAAAAGGATTTCACAACTACCCATTTTGGCAAGTCATTTACCCCCCCCCCCCCTCATCATTTTCTTTGCAGTTTTCGAAAAATCTCGAGGACCATCTTTTTGAAAAGTGGGGGGGTCCGGACCCCCCATTCCCCCCGTGGCTCCGCCACTGATTGCACACATCATACCGGGTGACCCAATAAAAAGTGAAACTTTTTGAAAAATTACCAAAATTTTATTTTTCCATCGATCTTTAAACTTTCTTTTTGTGTATTTGTATAAAATACCAAATGAATTTAATAGATGATCGTCGTTTTATTCTTTTGGGAAAGAGATGACGAACTAATGGCCTGAAAAAAACATTTTGAGCAACAGTACTTTATGAAATATTGTATTTTTTAGCAAAAAAGCTGTTTGTTGCGATTTCATATGAAACATCAATACATGACATAATAGCTTTAACAAGGACATAAGCAACCAATTTAAGTGATGCTGCAGGATAGAAATTCAATGCCATAATCATTTCTTGTGATTTCGGAGTATGCTTCAAAACCAAGTAACTTCTATAAGCATAAATTCTCACAAATTCAAACCATTTCAAGACTTCACAATATTGCTCACATTAATTTGGTCTTCGACACAAATGCATGCAGAGAAATGTTCATGATTGGTAATATGCTCAAATTTTGACGATTTTTCTAAAGATTTCACTTTTTTTGGGTCACTCAGTAGTTACATCAATGGCTAAAAGTACCGTAAAATAGCGTTGATGTAAAAAGCATGACGTTTCGAGCATGTACAACGATTATCAAGTCAATAACGAGTACATGCTCGAATCGTCGTGTTGTTTACATCTACGCTATTTTATGGTACTTTAATCGTTTATTTATTATATTGTCGTTTACGTTTTCTTGTCTAGCAAAGGCTTAAAGGGAGTACAAGACCAGCAGCCTTTGCCATCGTTTGTTTTTGTTTTTGTGAATTTCGTACAGTCAGTTATTCTGGAAGCTGTGCAGAGCAAGTCGCTGACTGTGCGCAAAGCATGCTGGTCTTTGTAGTCCCTTTAAACATCTGCTAGAAAAATAAATATTTTTTGTGACATGTAAAAAATGAAAAAGTTTTTCAAAATCATTGGCCAACATATTCCACTCAATTCGATCAATAAAGCAATGTTTTTGTGTTGGAGTGGCCAAATAGAAAAAACGCTCACAAAGCAAACTGGATATGTTTACCAAACAATGCTTGCTCTTTTGGTTAGTGCGTGAACATTTCATTAGACAACAAATAGCGTTAAATGGAATTACTGAATGAGTGAACGAGTTACGCTCTGATCAAAAGAGCATGTAAGCAATGTTTGGCAAACGCTCTTTCACTATTTTTACTTTTCAAGCAAAAACTTTTTTCTGTTTGGTCACAATGTAAAAGTCTGCTTGACAAGAGACATTTGTTGTGAACACGGGCTGAAGGAAACATTCGGATTGATCTTTGGAAAATGTTGTGGTCATAGGTTGCGGTTATTAAGGTTAAATTAGCCGCGATGTTTTCACAGCGGCTTCCTGTTATTTAGTAGTCACTCGACGGTTGACCCAGCAGACGCTAATCTGCCATCGGAATGAAAGGAAGAGGGAGAGAAAGAATATTTAGAAAGAATAATCATGGAGCAATGCGGACACCTTTATTTTGAATAAAAAATTTTATCCGCGGCTATTACCTTAACTGCGAGCGGAGTAATCAACCTCTTCGGAGGAGCGCTGCAAGCGTAGCGAGCTACCTCTCCGGAGGAGCGAGCGAGCGGAGCGAGTAACCGCGGAATAAAAATTAATTCAAAATAAAGATGTCCGCATTGCTCCATGGAATAATAGTTATTTTCTGTTGGAGGAGTTTCCGTTTATTAGCGTCTGCTGGGTCAACCGTCGAGTGGCTACTAAATAACACGAAGCCGCTGTGAAAACATCGCGGCTAATTTAATCTTAAAAACCGCAAACTATGACCACAGCATTTTCCAAAGACCAATCCGAATGTTTCCTACAGCTCGTGAGTAAACAAGAAAAGAAATGAGTAAGTAGATACTTAAGTAGGTAAGTAGCTGAATAATCGATTGAATGTGTGGACGACTGCACTCTAGCGGATCAGCTTTATGTCATATCTCTCTCGGGAACCTATTTGATCAAATACCTACCTTACCCTAATTAACCATAACTTATCCTAACGAACCCTAACTAGCCCAAATTTATCTTAAAAAACCCTTTCCAAAACCTAGCCCTGACCCTGACCCTTACCCCATCAAAATTGATTGATTAATTGATTGATTGTGTGTTTGGCTGCATGTTTTAGTGACTGATAAACTAACGTAAGGCCGGGCCAAACGACAAGCATTGTTTGCAAAACATTTGGGACTTGCTTGCCAAACAATGTTTTCCAGTTTGGCCAAGCCGCAGAACATCGCTTGACAACAAGATAAAGCAGGATTTGCTGAATGGTTTTTTCAATCAAAAATGTTTTAACCAGGCACAAGCAAGAAAAATGCTGGAAAAAAGCAATGTTTTGCGACTTGGGAGGACTATCAAACATTTTCTAAGGCAAGCAAATCTCTAATGTTAAACACACAATTGTTTTGTCATTTGTCATTTGTATGTGAAAAGGAGTGAGTAGCTGATGAGGTTGGGGTAGGTAGGTAGGTAGGTAGGTGGGTAGGTAGGCAGGTAGGTAGGTAGGTAGGTAAGTAAATATGTGAGTATGTGAATGAGAAATGAATAAGTAAATATTGGATAGATCACGGGCTGTAGGAAACATTCGGATTGGTCTTTGGAGATTTGTGGTCATAGGTTGCGGTTTTTAAGATTGAATTAACCACGATGTTTTCACAGCGGTTTCCTGTTATTTAGTAGCCACTCGAGGATTGAGTTGACCCAGCAGACGCCCCGTTTGAGTGGCATAATGGCTCTAGGTCACGTCAATCTGCTACGCGCAGCGTCTGCTGGGTCAACCGTCGAGTGGCTACTATATAACAGGAAGCCACTGTGAAAATATCGCGTCTAATTTAATCTTAACAACCGCAACCTATGACCACAAATTTCCAAAGACCAATCCGAATGTTTCCTACAGCCCGTGGATAGATGAGTAAAGCTCTGGCCCTGACCAAACGAGCAATTTGAGAGGTGAGTGGCAGAGCGGCTTAAGCAGTTTCCGTTAGGTAACGGAAGTTAAGTTTGGTCGTGCGAGGTCAAAATCCGGATGGGTGACCTTCCAGATGACTCACCGAGCAACTCACTTCGCGGTCCGTTGGAAGGGACGTTAAACTAGGGATCCCATGCCTGGATGCAGCATGTATATTGCATAGTAGGCCTAAATTAGCTACAATATAGCTGGAAATCTTTCCCGCCTACTTAAAATAAAGTAATAAAGTAATAAAGTAATGAATGACTGAATGAATGAATGAATGAATGAATGAATGAATGAATGAATGAATGAATGAATGAATGAATGAATGAGATTTGCTCACCAAGCGATGTTTCCCCGTTTGCCCATGCCGCAAACATTGCGTGACAGGCAGAATTTGTTGGGCACTATTTTTAAAAAAGGTCGAAAATATGTATGCTTGTCAAAAGCAAAAAATGTTGGTAATGCAATGTTTTGCGACGCGGGCAGACGATCAAGCGTTTTGCTTCACAGGCAAATCTCAAATGTTTGGCAACCAGTGTTTGTTTGTTTGGCCATGGCTGTAGGTTTAGTGAGGGTTGAATGAGTGGGCGTTTGAGTGAGCAAGTAACTGAGTGAACGTGTGTCAGAATATTTTGGATACATACCATGTGGATCATACTGATTCGTTGTTCCTTTAACTAACCCACCAGGAAATAACTGAAGATACAATCCAGATCTGCAATATATTCTACACTTCACGATATTAGTTGGCAAAGGCATTATCAGATGTTCACTGTAGTTGACATGAATGTTTCTCTTTCGTCTGTGCCTTGGTTTGTTTACACGTTTCTTTAATCTGTTGAGCAATGCATGGAGCTTCTCGAATTCGATATTATGATTCAGCAGTAATTCATTGGCTTTCTTTAGAGAGGCGAGATATTTTTGGTAGGATTTCATCCGTTTCTTTCTTGCATGGGTGGTTGGGATGAGCGAGGACAGCAGTTTGCAGCAAACTACACAACAGAGCAGTTGATATATCTGAAATGAAATGTGGTGACAGGAGTCAATTTGTTCTAGAGACAACAACAGAAGTTTTCCAATGATAGCATTTGTCAGTTTGATTGACATGCATAAACAAAGATTTATAAGAATAAACAAAGGAATTTCTACCTGGTGAGTAAAAAAAGTTTAAACTTTTGAAAAATCATCAAATTTTGATCATATTACCGATCTTAAATTTTTGTATTTGCATTTGTGTCAAAGACCAAAATAATTTTAGACATATTGCAAAGACTTGAGATTGCTGTGAATTTTTTGGAATTTCTGCTTTTAGAAGCTACCTGGTTTTGAAGCATACGCCGAAATCACAACAAATGATTATCAAATTGAATTTTAAGGTTGCACTACCACTTAAATTGGTTTCCCATTTTGATGAAAGCTCTTATGTTGTGTAGGACTCGAAATTTCATATGAAATCGTAAATTATAGATTTTGGCTTATAATACCATGTTTTGTAAAATGCTATTGCTCAAAATATGGTTTTTCATGCCGTAATTCCTTTGTCTCTCTTCCGGAAGAACAAACTGATGACCACCTATTAAATTCATTTTGTCCTTGAGACACATATCACACACACAAATTAAAGACTGGTAAAATAATCAAATCTTGACCCTTTTCCAAAGGGTGCTAGTTTTTTTACTCATCCGCTACCACCCAAGATGCAAATGGGAACAAAGTTGAACGGTACTTTTTAGTACTGAACTTTTTACTGAACTTTTAGCAGCCGAGAGCTTCGGTTATATACTTGTCTTCTTATTTAATATCGATCATTTATCTAGCTTTATATATACAAATGTACATAATAAACTAATCTAAATCGATAAATTAATAAATAAATAAATAAATAAATAACATCTATATATGTTTACATGGTAATCTCTGTCACATGCTGACAAGCATTGCATTTGCAGTTTGGGCCATCCCACTTTTTTATCATGTGTTTAAAACTATTTAAATTTTCGGCGGATTTTATTTCATTCGGCAGTCCATTCCATATTTGAGGTCCTAATGATTGAAGGCTATTAGAACCAAAGGTGACTTGATTTGGTCTGTAATGCTGTAAATCATTTGGGTTTCGTGATGAGTAAACAGAAGATTTTATTTTGAAAATGTCATGCATGAAAGATGGGTTTATATTTTTCAATGTCTTAAAAACCTCTATACAAAGAACTCTCAGGCGAGAAACATGCATAGTGCATCTCTCTGACTTCAAAAGTAAGTCGCTGTAAGAGGTACGGTGATCATTGTATAAAAATCTAAGGGCACGTTCTTGAATCTTTTCAATTTTTTGCAAAGCCTTAGCTGATGAGAAGTACCACACTAGAGGGCAATAATCAAAATTTGAATATACAAAACTTTGGACAAGGATTTTCCTTTCGTTAAAGCCAATAAATTGTTTGAGTCTTTTCAAAACATTGAGTTGTGATGCAGCTTTTCTGCAAAGTTCAGAGATATGCTGTTCAAAATTTAGCTTATAATCTAGCTGAATACCTAGCAATTTGACCGTTTCTTCTGATTTGATCATTTTGCCTTGGATGTTAAAATTCTCTCCACTAGTATTTGTTTGATCCTTTCTAATGAGGAGTGCATGGAATTTTTCTGGATTAGCTATCATTTGATTTTGTTTTAGCCAAGTCAAAGCAACTCCAGCTTCTTCTTCCAGTACCTCGATCAAATTTGATAGAGTCTTTGAAAAATAAGCTAGAGTGTTATCGTCAGCATAATTATGTAGTGTTGCTCGCTTGATGAATATACGAAAATTTACCCTGTGTAAATTGGATCTTTCGTCACGCAAATATAACATAAATCCTAGACAATGCCTCTTCCAAAAGCCTGCAAAAACAGTTGAAAACTGTGATCAAATTTCTGTAGCTTTCCGGGTTAACAAAAATTACAAGAGCACGTGTTATCTTTTTTGGAATAGCAAGGGTATGTTTTGTAAAGCAAAAGATTCATCTCTCTGAAAATATTCTAGAAATATATTGTAAATAGTTGGTATTAATTACTGCGTTCACCCGATACCGGCACAATTTGAAAACGATGAAAAATGTGACGGATAGGCCTCCCATTCGCACGAAAACGGCACATTTTTTGCCGGCAGATTATGAAAACGGCAGATTTTGAAACAGAACTCTAACTGGCACATTTGAAAACGGCATCGTGTGAACACTCGAAAATGATGAAAATGGAACATTTTTCGACGCTTTCAAAACGAGGCTGATCGATTATTAAAGTGTAGTCAAATTTCCTACCATTTTCAAATTGTGCCGGTATCGTGTGAAGGTAGTCTTAGAACTATGTCACACCAACCTTAAATAATGATGATGACTTGATTTGATTTGATTAGATTCAGAGCATCTCTTAAGGATTTTTTACTGGTGGGGAATCCATTGCAAGGGCAACTAAAAATATCCATATGGAGCATATTACAGAATCAATGAAAACAGTTATCTTCGATTTAACACGCAGTACCGTGGAATCAGTGTCTGTTGCTGTAGCTATCTTTTAAGTAGACGGCATCAGTTTAGGACTCACTCACAATGATGAATTTTTCAAGCAAAAAATCATCCAATACCAAGCTTACATCAACGCAAACTGTAATATGAGGTGACGAATCTGGTAACAAAAGTTGATACAAAGGGGTGCTATAGAAATGGCGATTTTCTTGTTCTATCGAGTTCTTCTTGTTCTTCTTTTCAACCTATATTCATGATATTGTGAAGGCATTTTGTTGCTGGAAAGGGCACTTCGCTGGTGGGGAAAATGGGCCATTATGGGCATGACTGGTGGGGACATTGAAAGGGCTGGTGGGGAATTTCCCCACCACTTTGATATGTTAAAAGATGCCCTGATTTGATTTGAATTGATTTCCAACATCACAAAGCAATCTGCCTTTCAAAAGAATGGATTTCACGCCTCTGGATGCACTAAATCAAATCAAAACACACAGTCAGAGCAAAACATCATGGTCACCTGCATAAGAAGTGTGAACTGTTTCCCTGAAAAAGGCAAATCGTTCTGTTATGTTAGAGGGCTGAATGTTTTGTTGTACAAGATTCATCATTGCTGTTGGGGGTATTGAATTAGATGCACAAGCACATTAGGTATACGTAGCTTCAGATCTGAAAGCTTTTGTGACGTTGTGAGTGTTGTGAAATGAAAAATCCCCAAACAATGAATTCTTGGAAGGAATGCAAGTTGTCGTGTAGCGACATTCTGTCGTGTAGCATCTTCCGTCTAGCGCGTCGCGTCTCACACAAAAGTAAGGTCAGACGAATTCACAAATATGTCATCTAAAACATAGGTTTCCTTCCGTCTGTATGTACATGATAAAAAACGGTCGGAATGAACATAAAATGAATAAAATCAATTTGATACAAAGATATAGCTTTGAAATTTGATAAAAGAATCTTTCATGCTCGCTGGGATTTGCCCTTAGGACAGGAAAGATGGATAAAACCTTAATGCCGGTTGCTAATCGTGAAATCTTAATTAAAAGCTTCGGTTGAGCTCAAAGAAACAAATGTAACCCTGAACTACAAGCAAGGGAAACTGCTTAAGAAGAATTACGAAACATTTGCTAAACCTACAAACAGTTATGGAAGGAAAGTAACGCAAAGGAGATTTTGAAGTGGTTGCTAAAACTATCAATGCGGCCTAATCTTGTAAATATGACTCACACTCGGATTGAAAACAGGAAAAACTGACCAACAACGTAAAGAAATCAAGTTTCGCAGATTTATCTTGATGTTATATCAATTCTTCATTTGTTATCGCAAATTTGGTGTCACTGTTGTGATATTTGAGTGAACTTGCAAGCTCTTTGCAGAGATTACTTCAATCTTCACATTTTGAAGTGAACAATTTATTTATTTGTATTTATTTGAGCAAAACGCCTCGGGCAATGCTCAGTAGTCGTAAGTCGTGTTAAAGTACTGAGTCATTTGTAAAGTAGGCCAAGCTAACGATTCGATATAATCAGCTCTTATTTTTGTGATGCTTTCCTGTGACAAGAAACTCGACATAACTTTCGCAGTGATCGGAACAGGGCGATACCCCTCTACTGCCTCTTTACAAAATAGTTTGAACTTTGGTTCCTGATTTTTTTAAAGACAAAACATTTACTTACAGCATGAAGTTTCATTTCTCTTCAAAGAAAATTTGCAATTTCTCTGCTCTCCTCGTTCACTTCAAAGAAATAAGCCACAAAAAACTACCGAAGGTATGATACCAGACAAAAGTCTACCTCTTCAAGATATATAACAGCTTACGATGAGACGCTCTTAACATTTAAACCCATAATGAGATCAGTACTGTTCTTAAAACGATATAAGAGTACTAAACATCTAAGCTAGGGATAAAGAGCATCTTAAACAAACAAGCTCGTATTTTTTGTCAAGCTAATATCCGGGAAAGAACAGAGATTATTGCGAGCAAGTTTGTACCTCCAGAAACATGACCACAATTATTTCACCCAATTGACCAACATGTGCACACCCTTTTTAAGCTGCTTAGAAATATCTATGGTGACTTTAGTTTAAGGTCGATTTTATTGTCTGTGTCAAATTAGATTTTTTGGGTCGATAACAAGAAGCAAGACAGACCACTTTCAATTTTGTAGATCTCAATTTTATGACTTGAAAGATTTTTGTTTGAAAATTAAATTTTCACTTAAAGGTTGCTTTTTAAACGTGGATAGAAAAAGAAATGCTAATCCTTAGCATGTTCCCAAAGGCCAAAATTTTGACAAGGAACGGTCAAAATGTTAATATTTTATCAACGAATACAAAAACAAACTTTTTGCTGAATTAATGATGAACTTTTAAAATATTTAGAATTTTCAAAAATTTGGCAGAAATTTATACATGCATTATGAAGACTTTGAGATTCATAGACATAGTTTTACCATTATAAAATTTCTGCTTCCGTCCTAGTTTCTACCGAGTGCGTCAGAAAATTGTTTCGACGTTAGAAAAATCCACACAATTTATTTTGCTATCAATCTTTAAAATGTTTGCTTGTTCAGGTATACCAAAGGCAAATTGTCTTAAGCGATAACAAAGATTTTGATAAATTATTTGAAAGATTTGGACTTGATTGTTTCAAAATCCATATTTTCAGTCATAGGTTATTAGAACACATCGTAAATCTTGCCTAGGAGTCTTAATTTTACGATTTCACATTAACTTTCGATTTGTATATGATCACAAGATTGCATTGTGGCATCATCGACCTTGTTAACTGCACAAAAAGACAGATCTGCTTAGAATTATGTTCAATTTTGTAGTATGCTTCAAAACTAGGTACATAATTAAACCTCAGAAATTCGCTAATTGAAAGGTGTTGACAGAGTAATCAGTACCCTAAATTCAATTTGATCTCTTCTGATGCAACATCTAAAAAAAAAAACTGTAACATTATTGAATTTAGAATTTTGGTCATCAAAAGAAAATCAACATAATTTTTGACAGTTTAATACAGGGAAGATTTTGTAGAACTGCAACCTCGTCCCCAGGGCCTCCTTTTGTAAAACTGTTGAGGGGCAATAGACGATTCCAGAAAAGATGGCGTCGAGGGGCATTTGACCAAGATGCATTGCGTTTAACGATCGAATTCCTATAGAATCACTGTTGATTCCATTATAGAACGCAATGCATCTTGGTCAAATGTCCCCCGACGCCATCTTTTCCGGAATCGTCTATTGATAGTACTGCTTCGAAATGTCAATAAATAACCATGGCACAGTCTTTAATAATTTACTAATATCGGATTTGTCTTTTGGAATGTCACTAACTTGGATTTGTCACTTTGTACTTGTCAACTGGAATGAATAGATATGAAATATAATGATATGATAATCGTCGCAATTCTCGTGCTGCTTTTTGGACTTCAATTTCTGATAGTAAACTGTCTGTTTAAAGAACGCCGGTCAACCAGCATCCTTTGCGGTCACGCTTTGCAGAGAATGTTGTCATACTAAAATGGCCGCCGCAGTCGAAAGGCAACAAGCGAAGCGCGCAGAGGATGCTGGTTAATTGGCGTTCTTTAAATCCCTGATAAAATGCATCTAAATTGTCGAAAATGAATTTGAAACTATATGCTCAAAACAATGCTTTTATGTTTTTACAATTCGGAGATGTTTGCTTGATGGTATGACAAGTTTAAAAAAACCTGGTTTCGTAAATTCTGCTTGTCAAGTTTGTCGGACGCAAGAACGTTGCGATTCTCCTTTGTGTTGTGAAATAAACAATGTTTGCTCCCTGCATAACAAGAGCTTATCCCAGTCCAGTCATCTTCCGTAAACAAATTTTCTTTACGTAATCAGAGGTCCATCTTAATTCGCGGGAAACATAAAGAAACAAAAAACTGATGGGTCAAAAACTGTGCTTTTGAGCTGCACTTATCAAATCCTGTTAAACGTTCTCAGTTCATTGGAAATATGACGAAATAAACAAACATTTGATAAACGAATAAACGGTGATAAACAATTAAAAGATCAGAGGAAATCAAACAAGTTATGAGTCAAAAACTGTGCCTTTAATTCAAGGACTTTTAGTTCAAGGGAAATATGACGAACTAAATAAGCTTTTGGTAAACAAACAAAACAAAAGTTCATGGGAAATATGACGAAATATATAAATATTTAACAGACAAACAAACATTCAACACAAATTTGAAAGACCAAGGAAAAAATAAAGACAGTCTGAGTCAAAAACTGTGTTTTTGAATTCAAACTGGATAAAAATACAAAGATTTGATAATGCTAATTAATTGCAAAACCGAAAAGATCATGTGCAAAAATAGCAAATAAATGAAGGATTAATCCCTCTTCAACGAATTTCAAAAGAATTTGATCAATTAATCCTTGTTGTTGCCGTAGAGGAGAAAAACAAGGGCTATCTTTAAAGCACGGAATCCGGAATCCGGAATCCGGAATCCGGAAAGTGTAGGGCAATCTTTAAAGCACGGAATCCAGAATCCGGAATCCGGAATCCGGAATCCGGAAAGTGTAGGGCAATCTTTAAAGCACGGAATCCGGAATCCGGAATCCGGAATCCGGAAT